>CAUYQG010092435.1:0-12139 GCA_963574415.1 Tarsius wallacei
ATCACATCAGAGCAGATGAGTAATATTTGAAATGGAAAACTATTAAATTGGCAGGAGTGATTATTGCCATATTAAAACTCAAGTTTTCAATCTTTAAAAGCAGTAATGCAGTTATCTAATATGTTAATACAGTTGAAATGGAAAATAGATAATGCTTTCTTTTTTGTAATTATAATATAACTCACCAGCCTTCTGAACTTGCTATTTCTAAAGTGACTGCTCGCTCTCTCTCTCTCTCTCTCCCTCTCTCTCTCTCTCTTTCTCTCTCTCTTTCCTCCCCAACCACAAGGCTTGTCATACCTACAAGATAAGTTAGAAAAGACTTTTAAAAACACCATTCCAACACCATTGTTAGTTGAGAAATGTTCACGTTAAGAGTCACTCAGACCTCGTCCTTGTCTAGTGTCTTGTATTTCATAATGGCACCAAGTGCCTTATCTCATTTGAGTCTTGTGAATATACAAGCTTATTATCCAATGAACAACTCCCTCCGCACCCTGGAAACTCTACCTGGAAAACCTGACAAAAAATATTCTGGGTCTGGCACGCTTTCCAAGCAGGACAGGCTGTGTACAGACCCGCTTTCCCTCAAGGTCAGCAGGGACTAACAGCTGACGTGTGAAGTCAAAGGTCAAAGTGCTTGGGACTGAGGTAATCTGTTCATCCTCTGCTACAAAGGCTGTTCTAATGATCTCCCATTAAAAGAAAGAGCAAAAGAGGGTGAGGTCCCTTTCCTGAAGGCCATGGAAAGTTCAGGTGTGCCTGGTTATTGCCTTCTGCCAAGAGATCAGGGGACCCAGGACACCAGGAACATTACTGGGGTTCACTTGAGCCATATGCACAGCAGCCTTCCACACATGGTAGATCATGTGAAACAGATATGGGGAACTATCTACTTTTAGAGGTACTCTATCTTATGTCCAATTACAATGTGTCATCAGGAGCCCAGGCTGCAACCTAAGCTTTGTCCATTACCAGGATTCAGAAATGTTTGGTAGGTATTTTTTTATGTAATAGGCAAATTGACAAAGATAACAGGAGCAGCTGTCAAAAATAAAGAAAAATATTTCACCTCACCACTAATTTAAAAAATGGAACTTAAACACAATACTATATGTAGCATTTCATATCAAAGTTAGCAAAATGATTAATTTGCCTCTTAGAGCCTAATGTTAGGTCATGTCTACATTGTTATAAGTTTGGTACATAAGGACTTTGAAATGCAATAAAGATACATGTAACTTGACCTATATCAATTTTATCAATATTCCTACTTTCTGACCTGTTTCTGGCAATTTATATTAAGAAAACAACGTTTTAAAAAATAGTTATTGCATAGAATACTGTTGTGAATCTGTCAGATCCTGGACTCTTTTATTGAGGGACTTCAAATTACTGATTCAATCTTGCAACTCGTTATTGGTCTATCTTGGATTATATTTCTTTCTGATTTATGGTTGGTGTTTTGCATGCTCCTGATAATTTATCCATTTCCTCTAGATTGTACATTTTGTTTTCACAGTAATATTCATAATAATCTCAGATGTAATGTCACCATTTTTATTTTTGAGAGAGCTAATTTGAACCATCTTTCCTCTCATTAATTAATTTAACTAGTGTTCTATCAATTTTGTTTTTCTCTTCTTTTTTTTTAGCCTGGGGATAAATGTTTTTATTTTAAAGCCATAGTGTCTTTCACAGAGATTGTATTAGTTTACACACCCACCAACAGTGTAGAAGTGTTCCCTTTTCCCACATCCTCTCCAGTATCTGTTGATTTTTGAATTGCTGATGATGGCCATCCTGACTAGAGTTAGGTAGCATCTCAGTGTGGTTCTAATTTGCATTTCTTTGATGATTAGTGAGGCTGAGCAATTTTTCATGCATCTGTTGGCTGCTCATATGTCTTCTGAGAAGTGTGTCTATTCATATCTTTGGTCCATTTTTTAATAGGGCTGTTAATTTTTTTTTTTCCTTTTGGCACATTTTTGTTTTGTGATTCACCCAGTGAAGGTTGTGGATCTTGTTAGAATTAAGGTTATTTCTCAAGACTAATCTGTTTGTGGTTTGTTTTGAACCAGCAAGCTGTCTTCCTTTTTATAGCTCCATATCAAGTTTATGTATAATTCAATCAATACCTTGGGGCACACTATTTGATGATTACAATAAAAAAAAAAGAGAGATCTATTTTGTTGTTCTTTGTAAAGGTACTTTCATTATCACATGTCACTCTGTTACAAGAGTTTATGGGGCCATTTACACCCAACAGACACGTTAAACATACGGTTTTTATGACAACTAAACTCCAAGATAAATGAAAACATTTAAAAAAGATATTAGGATCCTTCCCTTGGTCTTTGATTGATACGAATTGGGGCAGTAGAAACGGTTTTCTTTCAAATAGTCCTGCCTATTACAAGTCACTGGAGAAATGGTGCTGAGATGGAATGTTCCAAATAACTAATGGTCAGACGCTTACTTGATACCAGCAGGACCTCTAAAGCTAAGAATAAAAAATGAAAAATAGGTAAATGATCTTTTTAGCCAATGTACGAACACTATAGGTCAATTAAACAAATACTTTTTGACATTTTTCTAGAAGACTAGCTTCAAATGTGGTCAATGGCTACCCAGCAATCCCCCTACTGGGAATATAGCTGGAGGAACTCAAAGCATTCTACAAAAAACATACCTACACACATGTCGATTGCAGCACTATTCACAATAGGAAAAACATGGAACCAACCATGTTGCCCATCAAAACTCAACTGGATAAAAACAATGTGATACATATACACAATGGAATATCACACAACCATAAAAAAGGACAAACATATGGACTTTGCAGCAACTTGGATGTATTTAGAGTCTATCATACTCAGTGATCTATCACGGAAACAAAGAACAGAATACCACAGGTTCTCACTAATAAGGGGATCCTGAACATTTACCATAAAACCATAAGAAAAGGATTGGCAGTAGTAGAATACTGCAAGGGTTGAGGGGATGGGGAATACAACACTAATAAGTGTAACTGATCTCAAACCAGGAAAAGAGGGGCCCAAAAGGAGGCCCAAACTTTACCTGTATACCTGTACGATGTCTACTTGTATACCCAATCCTGAATTGTACTCTTGTACTCCACATCTTTAAAATTGTGTGTGTGATGTGTGTGTCTGTGTGTGTGTGTATTTAGTCAGAGACTCACTCTGTCGCCCAGGCTGGAGTGGAGTGAATGGCATGCTCACAGCTACTGCAGCCTCAACCTGCTGGGTTCAGGCAAGCCTTCCGCCTCAGCCTTCCAAGTAGTTGGGCGTGCCCTACCACACCCAGCTAATTTTATATATATTTTAGAGATGAAGTCCCACCAAGTTGCCCGGGCTTGTCTCGAACCCTCAGGCTCAGCAATCCACTCACCTTGGCATTCCAAAGTCCTGGGATTACAGGCTGAGCCACTGAACCACTGAGCCAGACCCTGAATTAAATATGTATTTTTAAAAAGCATTCTCTTATTTCCTTTTCTCCACACCCTCACTAGCATCTGTTGCTTTTTGATTTATTGATTAGGGCCATCCTTACTGGTCTCTCATTGTACTTTTGATTTGCATTTCTCTGATGTTAGTCTGAGTATTTATTCATGTATCTGTTGGCTGCTTGTATGTATTCTTTTGAAAAGTGTCTTTTCATGTATTTTGCTTACTTTTTGATAGGATTGTATTTTTTTCTTACAACATGTTTGAGTTCCCTGTAGATCCTGGATATTAGGCCTTTGTCAGATACATAATTAAGATTTTTTTTCCCATTTTTTTCCCACCCTCTTGATGGATTTTTCTACAGTGCAAAAGTTTTTCAGTTTAATGATTAGCCACTTGTTTGTCTTATATTTTATGGCATTTGCTTTTGGAGATTTGATCAAGAATTGTTTGCCTACTCCAATGTACATAAGAGCGTTTCCTATTTTTTTTCTAGAATTCTTATACTTTGATGTTTAGATATTTGATCATCTAGAGTTGATTTTTGTATATGTCAATAGATGGGGTCCTGCTTCATTCTTCTGGACGTGAGATGTTTTCCCAGCACCATTTGCTTAATATGGACTTTCTCCAGTGGTTGTTAACAGTGGCTTTGTGAAAGATAAATTGGTTGAGAGATCAAGTTTTTACTTCCATAATATCTGTCTTCTTCCATTGGTCAATATGTCTATTCTTGTATCAATATCAGGTTGTTTTGGTCACTGTAGTCTTGTAGTAAAGTTTAAAGTCTGAAAGTGTGATACCTCCTGCTTTATTCCTTTTGCTGAGGATTGTTTTGGCTAGTCTTGCTCTTTTTTGTTTCCATATGAATTTCTGTTTGTTTTTTTTTTTTTATTTCCAGGTCTGAAAAGAATAATGTTGGTAATTTGTTGGGTATGGCATTGAATTTGTAGATTGCTTTGGGTAGGATGGACATCTTGACAATATTAATTCTTTCAATCCTTGAGCATGGAATGTTTTTCCATTTGTTTGTGTCATCCTTAATTTCATTGACCAGCATTTTATAGTTCTCATTGTAAAGGTCTTTCACTTCTCTGGTTAGATGGATGCCAAAGTATTAATAGCTTTTTGTGTGGCTATTACGATTGTGCTTTTTATTTAGTACTCTGTTACTGGAGTATAGAAGTGCAGGTCTTTTGCACCTTCAATTTGTACCCTGAGACTAATGCTAGTAGGGTGATAACACTGGGTTTTATTTTCATCAAATCTTATTTTTTTCTGCTTTTTAATTGGTGTGTTTATGTCATTTATAAATAATTTAATTATAAATATTATTGAACTTATTCTAGCAATTGTTATATATGCCATATTTTTCTATATGCTCTTGTTGACTTTTTTCTTTTTATGGCATTGTTTTTAGGATAATTTGAGTTATTTTAATGATTCCATATATTCTTTCTGTACTCCCAGCTCCATGTCTTAATCCCAGGGAGTGTATCAGTGTTTGTTTGGATTTCCTTTTGCTGGATTGTGGTAGAGAAATTATTTGTTTTTACATCTCCTGGAAATCAAACCCTTCATTTCCTGATTTACAATGTTTTGAAAACCATTGATCCATATGCTTTGTTTGCTATTTTTGTTGTTTCAAAAAAGGGTTAAATTGTGTTAGAAGATAAGTATATACCCTGTTACTTTTTCTTGATCAGAACCAAAAAAAAAAAGAAAAACCACATATATTTCTAAATAGTTTTATATTACATTAGCTAGTATTGTACAGCAGGTGAAGAATCTCAAAAGTTATATTTTTTAACTCACAAATTCCCATGTCTATTTTCAAATACCCTCAATTAATATTAACAAATATTCAGAAATCTCAAAAGTTGTCTTTAAAAGGTGTTTTTAAAAAACCTCAGAAAGTTTCCATTTATCTTTACGGGTCTAACTTTTTCGCCTATTAGTCTCTTCTGTCTCCTCCTTTGCTCCCCATGATTCCACGCTAATGGACCTGCACAGTTAAATGAAAAAAACATCAGTGGTGTGTGAGGAAAAAAGAAAAGTACGTGGAGCTACTTGTTGTCTTATTATGACTCTTTAAAGTAAATCAGTTTGCTTAATTTCCAATTGGGCCATGCAAATAGTTGAAGTATATTTTAAAAACAAATGTGTTTATATATATATTTGATAATATACAACATATTTTGACTGCATGAGTAAACAGAGCACTATAATTAAGAAGCTGCTATTAACCCTTATTCTGTAATAGTCATAAATGTTACTAGTATAATGTGAAAATTGTATATGTATAACTTTTCAGTAGAAACAAATATGAGATTAGCATACTGAGTAGAGTAAAACCAGCATTTCAAGGGATATGAGGGATCACTATTGTACCTTTAATAAATGATCAAGAGTACTTTTAAAAATTATCATTAGAGGTCAGTAAGTTTTTCCCTAAACTATTTTGTTTTATTAATTCAACTCCTAATATTGAACTGTTCTAAGTGGAGAAAGGAGCGGTATAGTATATGAAATATGCTGATTAACTGTTACATGTTAAAACTACCTCCAGCCAAATAATATGCCTACAAGTGACATATGTACTACAATTCTGTGATTCTCTTTTATACATGCACTGCTGCATCAAATGCAAAGAAAGAAGTTTTATAGCAGTCAGTCATACCCAATTTCTCTCCTGGTCCTACACTTTCTGAGTAAGATAAAAGAAACTCCCTTAACCTCTCCCTCAGCCTCTCTCCTCCTGGCAAATATGGAGTTTTGACATTAAATACATGCTATGATTTTCATGAAATGTGATATGCAAAGTCAGTTTCTAAGATTTGGCATATATAGATGATATCTGCATCTTTGTATTCTACATAAAACAATTGTCATTTGAAGAGCATCTGACATTACTCCAGTGTGGCTGATGAATGAAGTCAATACTGACTGCTATGTATTAGGCCTTTCTGAATGCCAGACAGGCATCAATGCCTAGAATCACCCTGGTCACCTAAACTTATTCACATTACTGCCCACCCCCAGTGCTACTGAACATCCGGCTTCTCGCTCTAAGTGTAGGACCCCAGCACTTTGAGCACCTGACAGTGACAACAGTGGACCTTCAGGAGACAGAAAACAAAATACAGGATTTTTCTCAGGCCTCACTTGCTCCCTCTGCCTCCTGCCTGACGCTAGTACTTCCCTATGTGGCCCTGCATGGTATGGCTTACCTTATGTTTCTGGGAATTCACCGCTATCTCATTTTTGTCACTAGGTGCCAACACAAACCTAGTTCATCCATGTGACTGTCAGCACATAATGGTACTGAACATCTTGGTTCCCCCCTCACTCTTGGAGAAATTTCTTAGAGCCCGATATGTCCTGAAAATCTGTATCATGCCTGTAACACTTAAAAGCTGCTGGATTCCATGAACTTCTATTTTCTTTATTAAAACATACATCTGAAGATGACTCTTCTCTCTTGAGACTTCTGAGTGCACCACTCCCAGGTAGCTCAGAGTAAATATATAGTTAAAATATGGAGTGCTTTGCTACAATTCCATGACAAAATGTAAATGTTCACAGAATAGATAAATGAAAGCAAACATAATTGAGAGAGTTGCAAGAAGATAGATGCCAAATCCAGCCTCTTTGGTTGAGGTGGGAATCTGTGAGGATGACTGGCCTAAGTTAAATATAACAACAAGGCATTTAAACATTTTAAAAAAACTAAATCAGCAGGTGTGGTTTCCTAACACACAGCTGTGAAGATATAGTCTACAATGAGGTCAGAGAGGTTGGAAAGCAGAACAGAAGGAAGAGGCAAGTGTGTCACCTGGTCTCTCATCCATCTGAACTCATTTCATCCTGCTACTGATGATAAAAACACAACTCAGTAAAATATTTAAAGAGGTTTGTTCTGAGTCAATATGAATGACCCTGGCCCAAGGTACAGCAGTCTCAAGAGATCCTGAGAAAGTGTGCCTGAGGTAGTTGGCTTAGAATTTGGTTTTAAGAAATTTCAGAGTTTAAGAATTCAGTAGAAATAAATGCTTGAACTGAAATAACAGGCTTGTGGAAGTCAAGGTCCTTATTATGTAGATGACACCTCATGGATGGCAACCCTGAGAGAGCATGTAATGGGATACTAGAGTCAAATTAAAATTTGACAACTTATTTCAAAGAAGTCTGTTTTGTCAGTCTTTTGATTTCTGTTTTAATTTTAATGCTAGTCAGTTGAGGTAAACTACAAAAGAGAAGGAATATATTGAGGATAGTAAGGCATATCTGACTCCTTTTCTATCATGGTCTGGAATTTAGTGTTGTGGGTTTCTCTGAGGTTCTCTTAGCCAAAGGGATAGTCTATTCAGTTGGGGAGTTTAGAATTTTATTTTTGGTTTACATTAGGTTCTCATCTCTGACACTGATTTCACATGGAGAC
Organism: Tarsius wallacei; assembly: GCA_963574415.1. Lineage (NCBI taxonomy): Eukaryota > Metazoa > Chordata > Mammalia > Primates > Tarsiidae > Tarsius > Tarsius wallacei. The sequence goes on from CAUYQG010092435.1 coordinate 7,915, forward strand.
TTGAGGGCTCATCATGTGAGTTCATAATGGTAGCTATTTCCACATCATAGTCCCTGGGACTCAGAATATTTTGCATAAAGTCTGACTCTAAACACATCAGCCCTCACACATGTCAATTCTTCCTTGACAGTTGTGTCAAAAAACAAAAACATGCGAGCAAAGGCAGATAAACGAGAACAAAAGTTTTGTACATATGGCATCTGAAAAAGATAAAGGACCACTGAGTCAAATCCTTAAAGGGAAGAGGAGCACCTGGAAATAGCAGTGACCGTTCTCTTTATCTCAAGACTAGAGAGATCTGGTCCAGAGCTAGTGTCATCCTAGTTAACGGTCAAACAAGGGAGGGCATGGCTTACGGTACATGCTGGTCTCCTATACTCCTCATGGTGAAGTGTCTCACATACAGTGTCTTGTAAATGAACTGATCTGTCCTACAGTCTCACATACACACACACACATAACACACACACAACCACATACACAGTCATAATATGTGCACACAGAACTCTTAAGGTTTTGAGCCTCTTACTAATGCATTTGCAGCAGGTTAATTTTATATTAAAGGGACTGAGTACTTTTCTCATGAACTAATATCATTTCATGTAAACCATGTGTCGAGAGAGACTTTCTCATATTTAATGAGATCCTTGAGAGGAGTCATTCATGAATTGTTGGCTCCTGAAACTCTTAGCAGCTGCGAGGGTGCCCCAGTGGCTGCTTTTCATCCTTCTATCACAGGTACAGTTGCTCTGACCAGAAGTCTCCAAATACAAATATTTTATCAATAATGCTGCCTGTTCTAAAGTCATAAGGAACAATGTGGTTGGGTGGTTCACTATTGTTTTAGCTCAAAGGGTGACCAAAGGGCTTCCTACAAATCCATCATGCTGCTTTTCATTGCACCACCCATGTATAACAATGGGGCCTCAGGTGCTCTGTGTAAATGGGGGATCATTCCTGGATACAGGAAGAGACTGGAAGCTGATAGCACTGGAAGGAGGGGAGGTACCAATAGCACTTGAGTCACGGTTGGCACAGATAATATTGCCTACATACAGCTCACTGGAGTGAAAGACACTGGAGGAACCATGATAGGAAGTCTTGTCAAAACAGGGGACTGGGGAGACAGGTTCCCTGCTGTTGCCCATTGGGTGTCCTAAATTTGGACTACTGGCTAGTTTGAAGCCTAAGGGATGGTCAAAAGTTGAAGTGGGACTGTAGAAAATAAATGTAGGTGAGCAGATGCAGATGATGACTTTTCAGTGTGCTACAACATGGTACACATATTTAGACTGAGAAATAGAAGTGTGCTCATCCCAAAGCTGGGACTGAATATGAAAGTAACAGCCTTAAAAAGAGGAGTAGTGCTGATGTAATGACCCCAGGGTCTGATGTGGGCTGTGAGGTACAAGTGAGAATATGTGTTAGTTGAGATGTTAGAAATAACTCTTGCTGGGCATGGTGGCTCAAGCCTGTAATCCCAGCACTTTGGGAGGTGGAAGCAAGAGGATTACCTGTGTCCAGGGGTTTGAGTCCAGCCTGGGCAACTTGTGAGACTTTGTTCTACAATAAATCAAAAAATTTGCTGGGCATGGTGGAGCATGCCTGTAGTTCCAGCTACTTGGAAGGCTGAGGCGGAAGGATAGCTTCAGCACCGCAGGATGAGGCTGCAGTGACTGTGAGCATGCCACTGCACTCCAGCCTGGGCAACAGAGTGAGATTCTAGCTCAAAAAAAAAAAAAAAAAGGAAAGAAAAATTCTTGGAGAATTGATAGACTTGCCAGAGATAACAGGGTCATTGTGGAATGGACTGGATAAGGGGTGAGGAAGGAAAAAGAAGGATGAGAATCTAGATGCATGGATGTCTGAGACTTACTCCTCAGGAGTGAGACTTTGAGAAGGGTACTCAAAGGGTACTTTGAGAAGGGTAGGAGTAGAGAATCAATCAGTTTAGGAGAGGTGGCAGCCAGGTCAGCCATGTCAATGGTGCCAGGAGCTGGGACCTATAAAGTGTAAGTAACCACAACCAGGGAATCTGTGGTCTTCCCACCAGGTTAGAAGAAAGGACAGGCTGGAAGGGGCTGTAATTTGCTATGGTTTGTGTTTTATTCTGTCTTATCCTGCAAGACTTTGCTACTTCTTTTAGACAAAATGTTCTTCCACAAAGAACCCAAATCTTTCTATATAGCCATGAAGGGACACATTTGATATGTGGGGGCAGTGAACCTCTATCCCACAACAGTTGCATTGGAGACAGTGACAGCAGTAGTAGTGGCATAGATATTATTCTTTGGCAGAGTCTATAACTCACAGCTTTGGGTGAAGAGCCTACTTGGTGGAATGTCTCATAGCTTGTTTCCTACAACTCCTTCACGTAGCATCAACAACATCAGCAAGACTAGAAATCTGGAGACCCTGAATTTCCTTGGTGGACTTTTCCAGAGGCAAGGAGAAGCTTGGAGCTGGGTCCCAGGAGCATGGTTGGATCTATTCCAAGAGGTGGGATATCTCCAGCAGAGTTGTGTGCATTGGGATAGGTATGTTTTCCCCAGAAGGAACTCATTGGAGATACCTGGGCCTTCTCACTCAAGTTTTTTGAGTATGAACGAGGGAGGTTTTTCTCCAGAAGCCCAAGACTGCCCCCAAAGGAAGTGAGTTCTCCCTGGGTGTCGAGGGGCCTAGATGTCAATGACACTTCCTCCTTGCTAGGATGGGCCCTTTTTTTGACCTCCTGCTCCTTTGTCTCAACCTGAGCTTTCACTTTCATAACCTTTTCGGGCCCTTCTTGGTCCCTCTCCTTGCTCTCCTTGGGGAGCCTGGATGGTATCAGGTATTCATAAGACTAACTACCTGGTCAGGGAAGGAAGGCAAGAGGGTATACTTGTGGCTGAGAGGAGGGATCCTTGCGGAACTCAAAATCCATACATGAGGGAATTTAGAGCCCACAGTGCTGGTTTGTTTTGGGGGGTTTGACCCCAGGTTACTGGTCAAAGGGTCCCCAGGGAGGACCCCGTGGCCTGTGGGAGAGGACATTGCCTCCTCCTGGTGACAAAAAGACTTGGTGGTGGAGGCACAGGATCCAGATGCAGGTTGAGCAGCCTGTGGCACTCAGGAACAGAATGAGGGACAGGGCGAGGGCCTGAAGAGGAGCCACGGGGTGGCCCAGGCCAGGAGGGGGAGCCTCGCAGAACAAGGGTGTGGGGGGCCAGTCCCTGCAAAGAGATTTAGGGGGTCCCTTGGGAAGTGTGGCGGCATCAGCGATTATTCTGGAGAAATAAAGAGAAAGAAAGAGACTGGACTCTGTCTAGTGCAGAAGCCAATTCTGTAGGAGGGATAGATATTAAAAGAAAGATGGAGGGATAGAAATAAAAAGAAAGAAAGAGAAAGAAAGAAAATGGACAACTGTTCAACGAAATGAGCAGAAGCCATTTAATGGGACAAACCGTAATCCTTTTATCCCAAATTTTCACAGGTTAAATCACAAGACTTTCATGTGAACATAAAGCCAGACGGAAGAGGGGCGTACCCCACCCACCAGGTGTTTCCTCAGGCATGAGGAAGGACAATCTCAATTAAATCACAAGACATTACATGAACACAAAGCCAGGTGGGTGAGGGGCGTCCCCCTCCCACCAGGTGTTTCCTCAAGCATGAGGAAGGGCAATCCCCAAATTATCTCACTGTTCCTCGTGCTTGGTTAATATTCCTCAAAAGCAATACAACAATTCTAACATCATAATATTCTAATGATCAATAACTTTTAAAACTTATGCATACACAACACCTAATGACTAACTTAAATCCTAATTCCTTTCTATTTTACGCTAATTCTATCTACACTATAGAAACTCTTAATTATAGCCCAAACCAGTTCCTAAAGAATGTGGCCCAGTCAAAAGATCACACTGGGCCATTTCTAGGAACAATTGATTACAATCTCTTAACAAAATGGCTGTTCTAAAATCCTATGTATCTATTTTAACTTCTATAAAAGTTTCTAATTCCTAATTCTAATATTTAAAGCTGATCATCAGCAATAAAGCTTCTAAAAATAAAACCCAAATATAAACTGTAAACTGTATTAAGGCCAAAACCACAATAGTAGAAAATGGGAACAATGAAATTTCTAAAGTTAGCTGTATTCTTATTAAACCTCAAAATATCATGTTTGATCATGCTTGAACTAACATAATTCACTGACGTAGCAAAACCTATTCTACAATAC
>CAUYQG010092439.1:0-12583 GCA_963574415.1 Tarsius wallacei
TGTTGTCTTTCGATCTTATGTGTGTGGTGTCACAAGAAACCAACCTAATGTAAACACAACCTTGCACTTGTTTGTTTTTTTAATTTTTGTAAATTAATTTTTGTTTTTTAATCCCCCCCCCCCCCCCCCAGTCTGTGGTACTTGTGACAACCCGAGCAAATGAATGCATCAGGCTTGGAAGTGATGCAGGGTCATTCCGTCACACTCTATTCAATAGGAGTAAATCGCTAAGGTCAGCCCACAATAAAGGGAATGGAAATTTGGACACCACCTATTGATGGGAGAAGGAGTGTCAAAGAATTCATGGACATGTTCTAAAATCATCACAGAGGCCAGAGTGCATCCAGCCAGAATATAATAGTGTCCTGGCCTGGGATAATGGGAGGACTAATGATTCAGGAGATTTGGCGGGGCAAAGTTGCCAGGACATGATGAGAAGTTGGAAGTGGAGTGCGAGTGAGAAAAGAGAAAAGGCTGAACTCTGGTTTGGCAGCTGCCCAGCTGAACACACGATCACACCATCCTATGATGTAGAGAAGAGGACCATATTTGATGTGGAAACATCATGAGCTCAGTCTTAGCCATGTCAAATTTATGGTGCCTTTGAGACATCAAGAGGGAGAAGTCCAATAAACATTTGGGCTTATGGAAAGACACACATGTGCATCTTTCCGTAGGGGATCGTTAAACCCATCAAGCATGAAAAATACTGCCTGGGAGATTCTACTGAGTGAAAAGAGATATAAAAATCATGCCTTGAGAGATGCCATTTATAGGTTGGATGGAGGAGGAAGGGATCCTGAAAAAAGAGACCAAGATAGAGAAGGGAAATTCAAGATAATGTTGTATGATAGAACACTTAGCTCAGAAAATGTTTGGCTGCAAGTAACAGGGATCCAAAATAACAGTAGCTTTAACAAAGATAGATTTTTTTTCTCTATCGCATAAAATACCCAAAGAGCATTGTACAGAGTTTGTCTGGCAGCTCAACAATCATCAGGGCTCTAATTCCTGGCATCTTTAGCGTGTCACCTCAAGGTCCAAGATGGCTGCTCATGCTCCAGCCATCACACCCACATTCCAGTCAGCAGGAAGGAGGGAGAGTAAAGAAGAGCCTGCTGACTGTTTTAAAATAATTCCTTTATGCCTTAAACTTATGAGTTAGAAAAATAACGATTCAGGGTCATGCCCGAATCCTCACTGCTAATGTGAGACGAATTTTTGAGCGGGTAAAGATTGCCCCTAAGGTGACCTGCCTACTTTGCTGGATGCCTGTGAGTCGCAATCTTGCCATCCCCTTATGCTTAAAAATAATAATAATTCCTTTAACTCCCAAACTCTTCTGTGTAGAGCTTATTAACCAGACTCAGTGCCATGGCCAAAGGTAGCTGCAAGGGTGGCTGAGAAACGAGTCTGTATTTCAGGCATGTATCTAGCTAATAAATGGTGTTTTATGGCGAAGGAAGAGAAGGGGAAGGGATACTGGAGGGCAACTTATCAACTCTGTTGCAGAAGCCACAGGAAGAGGTTGTTTAAAGCAAGAGGAACCGGCCAAGGGAGGCCAGTATTATTGAGAGGTGAATATTCGTAGTGTCCTTTGGCCTTAACACCATAGAAGTCATCTGTGATTTAAATAAGACTTGTTTCCGTGAAAAATGGGGGCAAAAGTCAAATGAGGGAAGTATGAGGAATGAGTGAGAGATAACCAAGGAAACTAAGAGTCATGTGAAAGCTCATGGAAGGGACTTTGCCAGGAAGGTTGGCGAGAGGCGTGAGGGGCAGCTGGAGGGAGATGGGACTGTGCTTGTTTTTTTGTTTTCTGTTTTTTACGATGGAGAGATATGAGCATGGGGGGAAAGGCCTGGTGGAGAGGCAGAGCCCTGCTCAAGGGAAAAAAGGGGGGAATCTCCAGTGTAAGGTAACTGGGGTACAGCATCTCCTGAGCAGGACTTGAGGCCTGGGGTGGGGCACACCTTCTTTCAGCAGGGCAGGCACACAGCAGGTGCAAGTGTGGAGGATCTGGAGGCTTAGGAGTGGGAAGTTGAGGGCATTGTCAAGTGAAGGCTTCGGTTTTCTCTGTGAAACATGCAAGACACCAGCTAGAGGGAGGGAGAGATGAGAGGAGCGAGCTTCCCGCCGGGCTGTGCCGGGACATTGAGGTGGTGGTAACATGACCCACGTCACAAGGGCAGCCACTGAGAAAGCAGGGGTCAGAACCTTTTCTGTCCTCTCTGGCTATTCTTTTACCCCTTGGATCAGTCCAGCTCTCCATCATCTCTGATCCTAACTGCAAGCAGTTTCCAGAAGGAGATGTCCACACCTCCACTCCAAGCAACCACTGATCTGTTTTCTGTCACTGAAGATTCATTTACATTTCTAGAGTACAGCAGTCCCTCCTTATTTGTGGTTTTGCTTCCTGCAATTTCAGTTCCTCAAGGTCATACGTGGTTCAAAAATATTAAATGGAAAATTCCAGAAATAAAAAATTTATAAGTTTAAAGTGTGTGCCATTCTGAGTAGTATGATGGAAACTCACACCATCCCGCTCCATCCCACCCGGCACATGAGTCCTCCCTTTCTTCAGTGTCTCCCCCACCCCTTAGTCACTTTGGAGCTGGCTGGGTGATCAGCTCTATTGTCATAATATCTCAGAACTTGTGTTCAAGTCACCCTTATTTGACTTCATAATGGCCCCAATTCGTGTATGCCAAAGAGAAGTCATGAAGTGCTTCCTTTGAGTGAAAATGTGAAAGTTCCTGACTTAAGGAAAGAAAGAAAAAATCCTATGATGATGTTGCCGAGATCTGCGGAAGAAATGAATCTTCTAGCCATGAAATTGCAAAGAAGGAAAAAGAAATTTGTGCCAGTTTTGCCATTGTACCTCAAACTGCAGACATTATGGCCACAGTGTGAGATACGTGCTTATTAAAGATAGGAAAAGTGGTAATTTTGGGGTAAAAGAGGTAAACAGAAAAATGTTCCGGTAGTTGGCAATGTGTTGCACCAGATTAACTCAATCTTAACTAAATTTTACTTAGGTCTGCATGTAGGAAAAAACATATTACATGTAGGGTTTGGTCTTATCCATGGTTTCAGACATCCACTGAGAGCCTTGGAATGTATCCTGCAAAAGGACAGATAAAAGAGAGTTACTGTATGCAAATGGAATCAGAGCATAGGTACTCTCTTTTTATCTTTTTTCACTCAGAATAATTATTTTGCTATATACACATCATGTTGTGTCAACAATTTGTCCCTTTTTATTGCTGAGTAATATTTCCTAGTGTGGATATACTACAATTCATTTATTCATTCACCTGTTAATGGAAAATCGGGCTGTTTCCAGTTTGGGGATATTATAAACAAGGTTGCTGTGAACATTTGCATGTAGGTCTTTGTGTGGCATATTCTTTTATTTCTCTGGTAAATACTGTCAACAAAAAAAAAATCCGGATTTCTTAAGAAGATACTTTATTCAAAAGGATTGTTACAGGGGTGCTGGGGGAGGAGTATTGCAAAGGGAAACGCTCTGACCATACGATCTTGAAATATCTTATCTCGGGAGTTGGGCAAAGGGTTTATCTGGTGCAGGGAGGAGTAAACTTGGCTAGAAAGAACTGTTATGGGGAAGTGGGATGAGCAGGAGTGTCATGATCAGACAATAGATCAAGTGTGTCTTCTCCTGTCATCAGCCTCTTCTCAGGAGGGACCCACAGAAGGGCTGTCTGCTGACTCAAGCTGAGGGTGGGTCAAAGCTCAGGGGCCAAGAGGAGAGACTGAATCAAAGTTTGGTTAACAAGCATTTTGTTCCCATTGATCAGTGGGGACAAGCACGTCAGCTAATCAGCTGATGCAAAGAATGGAAATTAAGAGGGTCAGTGTCTGGCCTTGTCATGGGTAAACAAAAGAGCATCCGGAAGTCTTATCTAAATCATATGGAAAGTCACTGGTTCTTTCCCATATGTTGTTTGCTGGAACCCAAAGGGTGGAGGGATTTCTTAACCTTCCCTATTTCTAGAAGCACAAGACTAAGGTAAAATTCAAAACGGTCAATATCCAGGAAAGAAATGGCTAGATCATATGGTAGGCGTATGTTTAACTTTCTTTAAAAACTGCCAAATGTTTTCCAAAAGTGGTTGTACTATTTTATAATCCCACTAACAGTGTATGAGAATTCCAGCTCTGCCACACTCTTGCCAATACTTGGAAAAATCAGTCTTTTGGGCCATTCTAGTAAGTGTGCGATGGTGTCACATTGTGGCTGTAATTTCCGTTTCCTCAAATGATAATGATGTTGAGCATGTCTTCGTGTTCTAATTTTCTATCTGTATATCTTCTTTGGTGAAGTATCTGTTCAAATCTTTTGTCCGGTTAAAAAACGAACTGTTTGATTTTTATCTATTGACGTGTGAGAGTCCTTCATACATTCTAGGTCAGATCTTTGATCACATATATGCATTGCAAATATTTTCTTCCAGTCTGTAGCTCATCTTTTCAGAAAGTCTTTGGGGCCTCTAGTCTCAGGTTTCCCCCATGAGTAACACAGGTGCAACCATCCCTCCCCTCCCCAATGATATGTCAGAATCAGAAGACAAAAATCTTTGTCAACCAGCACGCTGTGTCTTGTCTCCTCAACCACCCTTTGCCCACCCATCAGAACGGTGCCTGGCCCAGAAGCAGGGCTCAGGCTGGAGTGAGGCGGGCGAGGTGACGAGGGCAAAGCTTCAGGTAGCGCTCGCTCGCGGGTTCGCGCAAGCCCGGGCCGCCCCGGAGGGCTGAGCGTCTCTGAAAACTCGAGCCCGGGGCCTTAAGGAGGAGGCCGACGAGGACCGCCCGGAGACAACCCACACTCCCACGCTGGGCCCGCCCCGCGAGGATCTGGCGCCCTGCGATTGGCTGTCGCCCTGTGACGTCACCACCACGCGCCCGCGTCTCGCCAGTCTTCTCCCCGAGCTGCAGTTCCCGGGCCTGCCCGCGGTCGCCGGTGCCGGCGATCGGGCCCCCGCCGCCCTTGACCTCCGGCCCCGTGGGCCCTAACCCTAAGCGCAGGGCGCCCGGCAGGACCGGCCCCCGCGGCCAGGTAGGCAGGGTCTGGGTCGGGCCGAGAGGGTATCTTTGACGCGGGGCCCCCGCAGAGGGCGGGACGGGACCCCGGCCCCCGGCCGCATCCGACCACACGGACGGGGTGGGCACTAGGGAGCACGCACTGACTGCAGAGGACAGAGCAGGGCATATAGGGAAACTGAGGCACCTAGGTTCTAGGCCAGTGGACGGCGGGGTGGACTCCCATGTTCAAACCCACGTCTCAGGCCTGCGTCGCCTGTGCTGTTTCCACCTCATGTCACTGTCGCTTTGCTTAAGGACTCATACAGAGTTAGACTGAGCTCGGGCTGTGCTGCGTAGTGGTTACTGTAGAGGCACCGGGGCCACTTTCTGACTGGTACGTTGGCACGTGACTTCAGCTTGTTGAGCCTCAGTGCCCCCTTGTGTAAAATGGGGCGCCCACCTAAGGGAATTGTTGTAAGGTTGGGATGAACCTGCATGTGTCTGTCACGCGGAAAGGGCACAATCGGTGAGGTATGAAGCTATCTTGCAGAGCAGGTAACCAGGCTTGTCCCTGAGGCAACACCCAGGAAGCCCCCATAGTTTGCAAAGATATATGGCTGAGGCAGTTGGGGCCTCTGGAGCATCTCCTGTTGGAAATTCCTACTTCTTACCACAGCTTTCTGGATTAAAGTGCCTTTGGTGAGGGGAGAAAGGGTAGAAGCTAAATCATCTTGTGTGCATAACAAGCTTCTGAACTGAGGCCTTAAGTGTCACCTGGAATTGGATTCAAATTCCAGCGCTTTCACCTCCTAACTCTATGACCCTGGAACTTTGGGCAAATCCCTTAACTTCTCTAAGCTTTAGTTTTTTCATCGGTGATATGGGGCAAACAGTATCTACTTTTTGCAGTTGTCAAGATAATTAAATCAGACAGTGTAAGGAGACCACTCAGCATAATACCTGGCATTCAGTGACTGTTATTTTAGCATGCGGAGTGTCTGAGTGCACTTTGGCTCGAACAGTCTTTTGACAGTGACATGGTTGGTGCTTGTGTAAGACAGCAGGAGACTAAAGGTCTCTAATTTTCTGATCAGACTTGCAGGCCAGGACAGTGGTGACCTAAATCTAATGAGTCTTCAGCTGAACTGGGCAGATTAAATCATCTGGGTGAGGACCAAGAATCAGGCTCAGAGAGCTACCTCCATATATTGTATCATAAAAGGCTATTTTTAAAAACAAGGAACCATGCGGAGGAGGGGCTATGTGGTAAGGAATGGAGGCTAGACTTAGATTAAGAACAAAACAAGAAAATGGTGTTTGTTTTTAAGTGGACCTTGGACTCAATACGGGACCTGAGCCCTGTTGGTACTTTCTAGGTGATTTGAGGAGAAAAAGTTGGCAAGCACTAAGCTTTCCCAAGTAGTGAAAAGTCAAGTTTCTGCTTCTGTGATTTGTTCATGCAATGATGTGCAGCCAAGAGCCTCCTGTGCACCAGGCATGGGGCTGGGCAGTGAAAGAGACAGACTTGGCCCCTGGGCTCAGGTAGGAGATGTCTGGGTAATGCGGGTCAGGCCTAGACCCAGATGTTTGCAGCCTCTTCCCTTAGGCAGCCTATGCTCTAGCAGAAGAAACAAAAGTAATTACTGTCCAAGAGGCAGGTGGGTTCTGGCTTGATCATGTGAGCAGTGAACAGCAAAAGCATTTTAAGAAGCAGAGTAACAGGTTCAAATTAGCATTTTTAAAAGGGCTTGTGGGGGCCAGGTGTTGTGGCACATGCCTATAACCCCAGCACTTTGAGAGACTAAGGTGGAACGATTGCTTGAACCCAAGAGTTCAAGACCAGCTTCAGCAACATAGCAAGACCGTGACTTCACAAAAAAATAAAAAATTTAGCCTGGTGTGATGGAATGCACCTGTAGTCCCAGCTGCTTGGGAGGCTGAGGCAGAAGGATCACCTGAGCCCAGAATGTCAAGAGAGATGAGCTGTGATCATGCCACTGCACTCTGGCCTGGGAGACAGAGGGAGACCCTGACCCAAAAAAACAAACAAATAAAGGCTTATGGCTGCTGTGAAGTCAGTTTCACCAATGGTCACTTGCTGGGCTGCCACTAGCCAATCCCTAGTCCTGCTCATTTTGCCCAGCTCAGCTCCCATCACCTCTTCAAGACAAGGGCAGGGCCCTGGTCATCTCCACAGCACTAGTCCTGAGAGCTGAATCTTATGTCAGTTGTTAGCATCTGTCTCCTCTGCAGGTAGGATGGCAGGGCTGAGTTTGTCTGACTTACATTGTTCCCCCCAGGCCCACAGCGTTCTAGGCAGTGTAAACTTTCAGAAAACATTGGTTGAAGGAACACGAAATCCCTGGGGCTAGCTTAGCGTCTGGCTTGAAGTAGTCACTCTTTAAATGTTTCACCTTATGCAGTATAGCAGGGTAAAATAACTTGCACATCTTGACCAATTCCCATGTGGTGTGCCAGGAACAGATGATGGGGAAAGGAACTTCTGAGATCCTGATGATGTTTCTGGGATCCTCTGCCCTTGGGTCCCACTTTTCTCTTTGTAGGTTCCCATGCTGGCCTTCGGTAGAAGGAGGTTGCCTACGGCTTTGCTGCAGGCTCAGACGTGGCCTTTTCAACCCTCCAGAGACATGAGGCTGGTGCAATTCCAGGCACCCCACCTGGCGGGGCCTCACCTGGGCCTGGAGACAGGGAATGGTGGAGGGGTTATTGACCTCAATGCTTTTGACCCCACGCTCCCCAAGACAATGTTGCAGTTCCTCGAGCAGGGAGAGGCCACCCTCTCAGTGGCAAGAAGGTAAATCAGCCGATGGCATTACCCTGCAGCAGCTGCACTGGTTCCCCTCTCCCTCTTCCCATCCCATCTCTCCTGGGAAATAGCACCAAGTAGGTAGCTCTTTGCAAGGGTGCAGGATAACCCAACCTTCCTTGTTCATCTGTTCTCTTAGAGAAGAACCTTAGAAATACAACATCATCCTCAATTTATGGTGAGAGAAACTGAAGTCTAGCCAGAGTAATTAACTGTCCCAAGGCCACACATTTGGTGCTGCTTCCTCATACTGCCTTCCCTGGGGTTAAGTCCCTGTCTGCCTGACAGGTCTGGGTCTGGGGACCCTAAAAGGCATCTTAGGAAGCTGGAGAGTGATTTAGACTCCTAGTTCCTTAGAGAAGAGAGGACTGCAGAGAGGTTTTCTCCAAGTGAGTTGCTGCAGGCTTTGCTGGTTTTGAGCTAGATTAGGTGAGGGTGTCCTTGTAGCCAGGATTCCTCTGGATCTAAGGGGTTGATGAACAATAAAACCACTTTAAAATGTCATTTTCATCTATTAAATTGGCAAAAATACAAGTGTTTCACAGGTCATGATATCATTGATGGTGTGTTCCCATGCTGTCATATTCTCAAAAGATTGTAAACAACTTCCATGTCTCCCATTAGGGAATTGGGGATATCACTATGGTGCAGTAATATGCAGCCATAAGAAGAAAGAGGCCTGGCACAGTGGCGCACGCCTGTAATGTCAGCACTTTGGGAGACCAAGGCAAGAGGATTGCCTGAGCTCAGGGGTTCGAGACCAACCTGAGCAACATGGCAAGACCTCGTCTCTACAATAAATCAAAAAATTAGCCGGGCATGGTGGCGCACTCCTGTAGTTCCAGCTATTTGGAAGGCTAAGGCAGAAGGATCGCCTGAGCCTAGCAGGTCGAGACTGCAGTGGCCGTGAGTGTGCCACTGCATTCCAGCCTGGGTGACAGAGTGACACTTTGAGTGGAAAAGGAAAAGAAAAAAGAGGAAGCTCTCTAGATATTGGTATGGCGAGATTGCCAAAATATGTTAAGTTACAAAAAAAAGTGCATATAATGTGCTATCATCATGTACCCTTTTCTAACACTGGTTAACTTTTCTCTCAAATTTGAATTTTTTGCATACAAAAGGGAGGGAAGAGAGGAGGGAATGGGGTGACTAGAAGGGATGAGAGAGAGATCTTTCCGTTTATTCCCATTTGTATCTCATGTGTTTATGAATTCTCTTACATGTACATGAACTACCTAAAGGGGAAAGGAAATCAACAGCAGTGCTCTGATATCAAAGAGTGATCTCTGGGCTTGATTTTCATACTCGTTTATACTTGATGATTGAGAGATCTAAAAAATATATTTTAAAAACCAGAACTGGGAGCTGCTGCAGGATCTCCCCAGTCTACTCCAGGATTGCCGACCTGCTCCCAACCAGCTCCTCTTCTGCTCTGGTCTCCGCAGAGCCCTGGCTGCTCAGCTGCCAGTCCTGCCACGATCAGAGGTGACCTTCCTGGCACCAGTCACACGTCCAGACAAGGTGGTGTGTGTGGGCATGAATTATGTGGACCACTGCAAAGAACAGAACGTGCCAGTGCCCAAGGAGCCCATTATCTTCAGCAAGTTCGCCAGCTCCATTGTGGGACCCTATGATGAGATTGTCCTCCCACCCAAGAGCCAGGTTGGTGCCTCGCCACTGCCCTCCAGAGTCACTGAGGCCCATCACAAGGGCACTCGGAGCTCAGTATTCAGCCTCTGGGAGCCACCTCTCGCTCACTAGTACATTAAACTATAGGGGATTAGATGTACAGTAACAACACTGACTTGGACAAAAAGAAATTAATTTACATGTTTTCCTGATTACAAAGGTAACACACCTTCATTGTAGAAAATTAAAATACAGATAAACATGAAAAGCTAAAAGTCACCCATATTTCTTTTGCCCAGGGCTTACAATATTACTGTTTTGCTAGCTTGCCAGTGTTTTTCTATACCTGTGTATGCTTATACTGTGCATATACTTACCTTTTACTTAAGACTCCAAGAACATTTTTCCATGCTATTAAATATTCTCCCTGACATATTTTAGGCTATGGTGTAATTTTCTCTGTACCAGTGACCATAGCTTATTCACTAGTCTCTTATTGCTGGATACTTGTTTCTAGGTTTTGACTTCCATAAATAAATGTTGCAGCTAACATCCTTATATAGAAAAGACTTTGCACATCCATTAACACATGATTATTTCCTTTGAATAAACGCTTAGGTTTTGAATGTTTGTGTCAAAGTATAGGCAGAGTTTTGAAAAATTCTGCCAAACTCACCATGTAAAAAATTGTAAAAACATTTTACACATCCACCAGCAGTGTTATGTACCCTTACTAACACTGGTTAACTTTTCTCTCAAATTTTAATTTTAGAAATGTTTTAGAAACTGTAGGAAAGTGACAGAATAGTACAATGAACACTCATATACTCTTCACCTAGTTTCACTGTTAATGTTTTGCCATGTTTGCTTTCTGTCCCTCTCCCTCACCCACCCCACACATGCACACATATACTTTTGGGGGTCATGTGGGGTAAGGGAAAGAACCTTTGATGGTAAGTTGCAGACATAAAGACAGTTATATATGCATCTTCTAAGAATAAGGACAGTGGCCTGCATGACCGTAATTACCATAACTAAGAAAATCCGTAAAAATAATATCTAACATGAGGGGGGCCCCAAAAGCCCAGGATTTATTTATTAAAAATTGTGTATTTATTCTTACATGTTTAAACTTCAGTCACCTTCAAAGACTCTCCATTTGATGCAATACACCTATCAAGATGCTTTTTCCATTGCTCAAAACAGCTTTTGAACTTGTCAGTTTTGATGTCTTTTAGTGCTTCTGCCATTTTTTATTTCACCTTTTCCACATTAGCAAACTGTTTCCATTTGAAGACTTTTTCATCCAGAGAAACACACGCACAAAAAGTCAGGGTGAGATTGGGTGAATAGGGAGGGCGGGGTAGGGGGATATTGCCATTTTGGTCAAAACCTGCTGAACACTCAGCACAGTATTGGCAGGTGCATTGTCATGGTGGAAGAACCAGTCACCTGTTTGCCACAGCTTCTGCAAATTGTGATTCAGCCTTCTCAAAACTTCCAGATAAAAACTTTCGTTGACCATTTGATCCAGAGGAACAAATTCCAACTGTACTGCAAGGGGCTCACCCTTCAAAAGATAATTCCATTTTTTGGTGGTCCCCCTCGTATATAGTCCAGTCGTCCCAATTCCTAATAATACTCCCAATTGCTCTAAAGATGACTTTTAATTTTTTGTTTGTTGATCCAGGATCAGTCAAGGCTACACACTGTACTTAGTTATGTCTTTTTAGTGGCTTTAATCTAGAAAAGGGGTCCAGAGACTTTTCCTTAAAGAGCCAGTTAGTTAATATTAGGCTTTGAGTGCTATTTAGTCTCTTGCAACAGTTCAACTCCACTGTTGTAGTATGAAACTCCCAGGGATGATACATAATGAGTTAGCATATTGGAGTTCCAATAAGAAATTATTCATAAAAACAGTCAGTGAGCTGGCTAGAGTTTGCCATCCCCTTATCTCAAACAATCCCTCCCCCACCTTTTCTTGAAGAATGTGGTCAAGTTATCGCATAGCATGTCCCACACCCTGGATTTGTCCAGTTGTTTCTTCATGACTAGATCTAGGTTGAGCATTTTTGTCAGGATATCTACACAGGAGATGTGCACTTCCTGTTGCATCCAAGTGGGAGGCTTCTGTCAAGGTTCCAGAGTCTGACCACTAGATCTGTCCATTGTCAAGATGTATTTCCACTGTTCTGATTAATAAGCAGTCTGTGGGTGGTAGTTTGAGACCACGTGACTATCTTATTGCTCCCCAGTTTCATCCAGGGATTCTGTGGTCTTCCTTACCTGAACCCGTTATTGCACTGGGGATTAGAGAAAGATGACTTTCCCATTATGCTTTCTATTTTCGTTAGCTGGTATTCTTCTATGAAGAAGAGCTGCCTCCTTCCCCTTTTTATCCCTGAGCCTTTAGTATCACTGTGAATTCCTCAGTTTCTTTTTGTTTAACTTGTAATCTATCGTTTACATTCTTTTTGATACTCGGGTTACCTCAGTGTGGCCAGTGAGGGGCCTTCAAGTTGGTTTCCATCCCTATCCATTTGAGCACTTCCTTGTTTTCTGGCCAAGACACTTCAGGCTCATCTTGTACTCTCTGTCTTGGACCTGGAATTAGCCATTTCCCCAAGGAACCTAGTTCTTTTTATTGAGGAGTAGCATTAGAGACCTGCATCTATGTGTCAGGTGTCCTTATACCAACTCTGTTTATTATCATTAGAAAGAGCAGCCAATTTGAAAGGCTAAATTCTATCTATTTTAGTTGCATTTTGCTAATTATGGAAGAGGCTGGGCATTTTTCCATGAGAGGCTGAGCCATGTACATCTCCTCTTGTGAATTGCTTATCAAGCCCTCTGCCACATTTACTTTGGGATGTCGATCTTTTACATACTACCATTCTAATTAGTTAATACATGAAAGCACTTTGAATAGTGCCCACCACACAATAGGGTAACTTACAGACTGCTAGCCATTATTACTTGGCATTCATACTTTGTTGCAAGTATCCCAAGTGACTTTTAAACTCAATCCCCTAGACGCTTGCTCCTCTACAGTCACAGTGGGGAACTGTGCCTGCATCCAGT
>CAUYQG010092442.1:0-22973 GCA_963574415.1 Tarsius wallacei
GCACATGACTTCCTATATATTAGGATCTCAAAAAATTAATTGTAATTCTATTCTCCAGTACTACTAGGAAACAAGAAAAAAGCAAGAACTAGGAGAATTGGAATAATATAGCACAATACAAATCACAATAGGATGAATGAGCAGGTCATCATGGGTCAACAACGTACTGTGATGCGTCATGTGTATTCTGATCTTAAATTTTTCTACATATACACAATGGAATACTACGCAGCCATAAAAAAGAACAAAATCATGAATTTCACAGCAACCTGGATGGAACTAGAGTCTATAATACTGAGTGACATCTCACAGAAACAAAGAACTGAGTATCGCATGTTCTCATTCATATAGTGTACCTTGATCATCCAACGTAATACCATAAGAAAATGACTGACAGTGGTGGGAAACTCTGTGGGGGGGGAGTAGGGAGATGGGATTAATGGTAGTAAATATCTGTCTGGGGATGGGGAGACACCTCATCAACACGGGTGCCTGAACGAAGCATATTTGTATACCTAACCCTTAACTGTACCCCACAATATCATAATAAAAAATATTGAATATAAAAAAAAATGTGGTACATATACATGATGGAACACTACACAGTCATACCGAAGGACAAAATCATGGACTTCATAGCAACTTGGATGGATTTAGAGTCTATCGCAGTGATCTATCACAGAAACAAAAAGTTGAGTACCACATGTTCTCATTCATAAGTGGACCCTGAACATTTACCATGCCATAATACTATATAAGAAAGGGATTGACAGTTGCAGAATGCTGTCATGGGATGAGAGGGGGGGTGTATGTGGCACATAACATCAATAAGCGTACCTGATCTCAAACCAGGCGAAATGGGGTCCAAAGGGAGGCCCAAACTTTACCTTTATAATGATCACTTGTATACCTAATCCTGAATTGTACCCCACATCCTTAAAATAAATGAAAGCATATAAATAAAAGAGAAAGTATCGACATAGATTTTTCAGATAATTGTGGATATTCTTTTTTGATACTCTACTAAAAGTTAACATGTTAGTTTTTTAAACTTCATTATAATATGTTATTGTCAAACCATATCAATGAACTTTTTGCACTCTGTTACATTAAAACCCATTAAAACCTTGAATGGATCTTTTATCTACCTATGATTTTGTAACTTCACACGTTGTTTGGAAAACACTAGTTCACTTTAGTATATTGATCTTCCAAATATTGGCATGGTTGACTTTATATGTGAAAACATTGCTGTATTATTCTCTTATAGCTACTGTAACCAAATATTACAAATAAAGTGACTTAAAACAATAGAAACTTACTGTCACACAGGTCTGGAGGCCAGAAGGCAGGGATCAAGATGCCAGCAGGGCCATGCTCTCCCTGAAATTCATAGGGGAACCCTTCCTTGCCTTTTCCTATCTCCTGGTGGTTTGCTAGCATTCTTTGGCGCTCCTTGCTTTGCAGATGAGTTAGTCCAAGTATTAGTCTTTACATGGTGTAATTTCTGGGTGCCATCACTTCATCTTCTCTGTGTGCATGTTTCTGTGTCCAAATTCCCTCTTTATATAAAGATACCAGTCATATTGAATTAAAACCTCTAATGATCTCATTTTAACATGATATTTTTATAAAAAACTCATTTTCATACAAAGTCGTATACTGAGGTATTGAGGTTAAGACTTCAACATATTTTTTGGGGGGGTACACAATTTAACTCATAACAATTGCAATAATTTGTATCACCCCTGAACTCATTCAAAATAGTCTTTAAATATTATGACGTGGTCAAGCTCATGGTGATGGATACTAGTTTTCTAAAATTCTAATTTTTGCTCTAGAGCTTGCATTTTTACCATTGGCAACACATACTATCAGTCTCTTTCCTTAAAGTAACTGTCTCATTTTGTTCATTTTTAAGAAAATGTTTGCCAGATATCTAAGTTTCAACAATGACTGTTTGTTAAGTAGGTCTTTCAAACAAAAATGGTGCTTCATTAAAAAGAATCGAGTTCAGCTTACAATACAATGACTTCTCCCTGTGACATCCTAAATGGGGAATCAGACTCCTGGCTAACAACATGTGTGTGTCTTTTCTGGCCCAACCATAGACGATGACAAAGGCTTGACCTGGCAGACTCAGGAGGTTGGGGCGCTGTCTGAAGGGAGCTGCAGCCATGAACTCAGCCCACAAAGTCTGTCCTGCTCCTCTCATACTTATATGCCTCACCCGAGAACCTTCATTCTGGTTCTCTGTATCTGAGGTCCTGGGTAGAAGTCTTCATCAGGTGCCTCTGCTGAGACTTCCCTATGTGGGGGGTAGAGGGAAACGTAGAAGACACTTTCTCCCACCCAGGCTCAGTACCCCATATTTATCCACTTCTCAGCCCTTCCCTTATCCCTCTCCCACCCCAGCTCAGGGTCCACACAATTGCCAGAGCCTTTTGTTCCAGGGTTCCTTTGATATCGAGAACCTTTATGTCTTTGCTGGTCTACCCGACCTGGGACTGCTGCACTGTCCCAGGGTGGAAATAACAGATTTGGAGGAGTTAATGTTTTTCTCATTTTAGCCTCTTGCTTATATCATCACAGTAACTGATTACAGGCATAACCCTCATTTCTGGCTTGTAGCTCCGATACACGACAGCTCGACTTTTTCTCTCTCTCAGTGCAGCCGAGTTCCAGACTGTTACAGAGCTTTCCCCTGCAACAGCTCTTGTATTTAGGAGTGTAGCAAAAGTGGTTTGTGTGTACTTTCCATTTGGTCATACAAGATATTCGAAAGCCATGTACTCACAGATTGAGTTTAATAGTATATATATATCTACATAATCAAGTACATTCTTAAGTAAACCAGGCTTTTTTCCCCCTTTGCATTAAAAAATAATGGTGGTAAAGATTAAAACTACTGGGAAGGTTTTTCTGCCACTGCCTTGATTTATTTCAAGACATCAGTAGTTTTACCAAACATTGCTTCGTATCATCACTGCAAATATCAACAAAATGAAAAAGGCAAAGAATATTTTAGTATTATGTTGAAAACAGGTAGTTTTGACCTTGTGAGCCCTTTGAAATGGTTTCAAGGACTCCCAAGAATCTGTGTACCACACTTTGAGAACTGCTGTGTGAGGATATTCTCTGAGCTAAATATTCTCCCTCATAACAACCTAGCAGGGTGGTATTACAGAAATTGATGGGGGCTTTAGGAATTTGGGAATTTGGAATCTCAGGGATCCTTCCATCTCTAATGTCTGGTAGTTTGTCAGACTAAGTTAAGTAAGTACACATTTGGAAACTTCAACTGCAAAAGCTAGGCATACTAAAGCATATTTAACAAAATCCCTGAACCAAGAAAGGGTTTCATAGAAAATTGCTTTCAGCCGGGCTTGGTGGCTCAGCCTGTAATCCTTCGTTTTGGGAGGCTGAGGTGAGCAGATTGCCTGAGCCCGCGGGTTCGAGACCCGCCTGGGCAACTTGGAGAGACCTCATGTCTACAATAAATAAAAAAATTAGCCGGGCGTGGTAGCGCACGCCTGTAGTTCCAGCTACTTGGAAGGCTGAGGCGGAAGGATCACTGGAGCCCAGCAGATCGAGGCTGCGGTGGCTGGGAGCAGCCACTGCACTCCAGTCTGGGTGACAGAGTGAGACTCCAACTCAAAAAAAAAAGAAAATTGCTTTCCTGAGGCCAAAGTCCAAACAAGAGAAGGTATATCCTTCCTTTTTCTTGTGAATCAAGTTCTATGTGGGGAGAGCAGATTGTCATAGGAGAAAGACTGGTACTGGCAGGTTAGAGCTATAGGTTTTCTAAGAGATCACTGCAAAATCCTGCAGCATTCTCAAATTACAACTGAGGGTTTCCATCTGAAGTGTTCCCTCTACCAAATCTCTAAATCTGTGACAACAACAGTAGCTAATGACATACAAGAAATGGGAGGAATTTTTGATCTTGCATTAATATTTATAAAACAAATATAACCTCTCATCACCCTGTTTTCAATCCCCCAGAAGTGTTCAAAAATGATAATTGTACTTAACTGAGAACACAACACAAAGCCCTGAGTTGATCACTGTAGCCCTGATTATCATTTTGGTCTCATCTCTTCTGAGTTCCTGCCCTGCATTTCCAACCTCCAGCTACCCTAAGCGAGACAGGTCACATTCCCCAGCATTTCTCTATCACTGTCACCACCTGCTATGTCCTTCTGTCTGTGACAGCTTTTTTACACCTTCCCAGAGCTCCTCATCTGGCCAGCTCTTTATCATCCTTCAGAACTCAGCTCATGCCCATTAAAAGTCTTTCCTGGGTAGTGCCTGACATTTGGATTTTGCAGATGTTTTGATATCCCAACTACTTGTGACCTTAAAAGCCAGAGCATTATACCTCATCTGTAGCAGTCACTCACTCAATGTATTCTCATATTTCCATAGCTCAGATCAGGGCTCAGTAATGGGATAACATTTAGACAAAGAATGAAGTTCAAAGACATAGGGAAAGAGTCTATTGCATACATTGTTTGATAATTTTGAAAAAGGGAGATTTAATTTTAAAAAGTTTAGGCTATGACATGTTCATAGCCTTTAACAGTTGCATCCAAGCATCCTGTTTTATAACCTAATCTCATTGACTGAGTTGGTTATGATAGCATGCACTGTGTCGTAATTATTTACTTATTTGTTTATCCCATTGGATTTTTGGTAGGAAGGCTTTCCTTTCAATCTTTCTCCAAACTAGAAAAAATTGACACATCCCACTTTCTGCCCCATATATAAATCTATCACAGCACTTGTAATATATTATAGAGATTATTTATTTATATGTTTCAAAATTTGGCTTCTAGATCATAAGCCAACTGATAATTTGGACCATTATTTATTGGTCCTTTGTTCCTGATGCCTGACATCTTGTCACATTTGTTGAGTGTTGAGCTACATGATTGAGTGCCTGCCTCTCTAATGTCATCACCTCCAAAGTGACTTTTTTCATCTCATACTTAAGTAGCTCCTTGACACGTAATATTTTATACCTGTATTTCTTTAACATAACCTCTGTCTTTGCTTCTTGAACAGACATACACCTTTCCAAACCCTCTTTTCAAAATTCTAGGACATCTTGCCTTCTGTTTGTCTTATTACTGATAACTCTCTATACCATCATATTACCCATTTAATTCAATGAAAGTATATTCATTCATTGCCTATTGCCAGTCTTTTACAAGGACTCACCTGAACTAGCTTTTCTACATTGATATTTGCTTCAGGGATAGACTCTGTTAGACCCAGGGTAACTCCAGTTATGGCCTTGGGGAAGCTGGCCAGTTGGATGGCACTACTGAAGTCTCAAATAAATATATAGCCACAACCTCTTGGAGAATCCAGAGATTATTGAAAGCTTTTTCTCTAAGACCAGGAACAAGACAAAGATGCTTACTCTTACCACTTCTATGCAATATAGTGCTGAAAGTCATAGCCAGAGCAATAAGGCAAGAAAAAGAATCCAAATCAGAAAAAAGGAGTAAAAGGAGAAAAAAGAGGCATGTCATCTTCAGAAAGATGACCTAATCCTATATGTAGAAAACCCTGAAGACTACACCAAATAATTGTTAGAACTAATAAGCGAATTCAATAGAGTTGCAGAATTTAAGGAAAAAAATCAACATAAAATATCAGTTCCATTTGTGTACATTAATGACAGATAATCTGAAAAGGATGTTCTGTGTAAAATTATATCATTTTCCTTATATCTCAATCTAATGGTAGTCAATATTAATGCTTTGTTTTAAAAAAGACTTGCGAAGGTATTATAACCTCCACAGTATGTTTATGACAATTTTTAATAGTTTGCACAAAATAATAATTGTACTTTATCATGTAAAAATTAATTATAAAGTCAAAGGTAGTTGACTATAAATAATATTGTGTCTAACTATCATCAATACATAATTTTCTCTTAATTTAGGCTTGCTCATTACTTTTGTTCCTTTAGTATTTATTTCCCATCTCCCACAGTCTAGATTTTGTTCTAGCAATGAAGTATTTTCTTGTCCTCCAAGAGCTCATAATGTGCTTGGCTCAATGTACATATATATATAAAGCTTATTATATTTTATTGTACTATAATTGCATATTTGCATATTCATTCAGAATATATTGTTTGAGTCTATACTATAAGCCAGACACTCTTATGGGCACATAGTATTAATAAATCATCACTCTTGCACTTAAAAGTTATGTGTTTTTTAAATATTTGTTAGTCTTTTCTGTTAAATCTCTTCATTCAATTTTAAATAGCTTCAAAAATAATTTTAAAATAACAGAAATGGTAAAGTCTTATGAAATAAATAATGAGTTTAAAAGATGGTTGATGTTTTGGGACATATACATTCTGTAAGGGAGATAATGATCTTCTTAAACAATTATCCAATTCTAGTACCTAACAGGGAACCATAATAGCACTGTATATGAGTCATAGAAAAAAGAAACTATCTCAAGTATATCCTTTAAGTGTGAAAAAAAGATGGTTTACTTGTATTATTGCAATGGACTTCATAAGAGTTAGCTAGCTTGGTACTCAGATAAATGTTTATATCACTTAACTTACCAATAAAGATTATAACTTTCCATGCCTTCAGTGTGAAAGCATTCGAATATTACACATAGAATTAAAGATGACTTCAAATTAGATTGAGGGGTTAGTGTATGACTATGAACTGTTATTTCCTTGTAGAACAAAATAAAAAAGAGACAAATATCTTTTGATGTATATACTTATTTCTTCTATCAAGGGAGTTCTGGTAGGAAAATAATAGTTACTTTTTTCTCCCAGTGAGGAAAGCTGTCTTTAAAGGAAAGAAGTGGAAATTGGCTTGATAACTCAGAATAAAAGAAAATTGCCTTTGCCTGAAATATTCAGGGGTTAAAATTGGAAACTTACCATCTCCAGTGCCAGCGTTTGAGGAGAAACTACTCTGGTTAAACTGAGGTATCTGAATTTAGTGCTAGGGGAGATATTTAAAAGCATTCCTTATTATAGACAAGAAAATACAGTAAGTTGCACATTGTGGGCAACATTTATTTGTTTGTCTTTAAAATTAAAAAAAATAATTTTAACTTGACAAGCAAAAATTGTATGTATATATGGCATATAATGTGATGTTTCCATACATGTATACATTGTGGAAAGATCAAATCAGGCTAATCAACATATCCGACATTTCACATACTTATCATTTCTTTGTGGTGAGAACAGTTATAATCCCATCAGACTTTAAATAGGAAGAAAATTCTGTCACTTGTGGCAACATAGATGAATCTCGAGGGCATTATGCTAAGTGAAATAAGTCAGACACAAAAAGACAAAACTACATAATCTCACTTACACGTGGGACCTAAAAAAGTAGAATTTATGGAAGTGCAGAGTAGAGTGGTGGTTACCAGAGGCTGGTGCAAGGGATGAGCCAGGAAAGGGAAATGTTGGTCAAAGAATACAAAGTTTTAGTCAGATAGTAGGAATAGTTTCCAGCGATCTATTGTACAGCATGATGACTACAGTTAATCATAATGGATTTTTTCAATCAAATAAGTTATAACAAAATTATAACTACTCTTAAATTTCAAAGCACTAAGATTTGCCAGAATACTGTAATCAGAGTACTGTAATGTCTCAGAAAGATAAGTAAATAGAACATTACTTCCAAGAAGATCATAGTATGCTAGTTTTAAATGAGAGTTGTGAATCTGAGGTTCAATATTCCCATTTTTACAGACAATAGAGGTATTTACTAAAAATGGTAATTTGTATATATTATAATAAAAGTCAGTGACCAAAAAGGGAAAATAAAAGTTTTGTAGTTTTCTATAGTTTTACCTACTTAATTTCAGAAACCAAAAATAAATAAATAAGTAAAACAGTTGCTTTTTAATGCTTTTAGATTTATGCATAATGTTGTATTTATTCCTGCCTTCTTGACTGCTCCAATTCTGTTGCCTCTGGGTATATTAACTGAAAAGATTAAAAACACAAATTTTCATAACTAAGAAAATGCCTCCAAAGGCAATATAAGAGAAAAAAACTGTATTTTATGGGACTGTAGTTCACACTGACCATGCTAATTACTACTTTAACCAAAATGATGTCTTTCTTGGGCACATATTTTGTACAAAAGAAAATAGAATTGTATTTGACTTCTGACTTAACCCATTACTTAATTATTCAAAGTTATCAAAATGACATGTATTTTTTCTGCATTTGCTTGAACCAGAATTTAAATAAATCATATTTTCTGATTGGCTGATAATGCTTCTCTAGTCTTTCCCACAGTCTGGATTGTGCAGATTGTATCCTTGTGAAATTATTTATTATGTTGCTCTGTGTTCTCTATTTTCTGTCAATCAAAGTTATTTGCAAAGTCTTAGTCAGATGTAGGTTTCATTGTCTTGGCAAAATGGTGAATTTTTCCATCAGGAAGCACTCAATGTCCGACTATTTCTCTGTGATGTCAACAACCATTTGTACTTAGTGCCTAAATTCAGTAGTACATTGGGGATTGCGAAATGGTAACATTTCAAAACTACCATTTTTCTGGTCATTTTTATTTTGGGATACTTTTACATAGATTTATGTTTTTCCCTTTATTGATCATAGTCATGCATTGCATAATGATGTTTCAGTCTACAACCTACCCATTTTATAAGATTATAATGGAGCAGAATGATTCTTATCACTTAGTGATCTCCTAGCTTTTGTAACATTGTAGCACCATACATTACTCACATGTTTGTGGTGATGCTGGTGCAAACAAACCTACTACACTGCCAGCAATATAAAAGTTTAGCACATCCAATTATGTACAGTACGTAATGCTCGATTATAATAAATGACTGTTAATGGTTTATGTATTTACTATTATTCAATCATTACTTTAGACTGCACTCCTTCTAATTTTAAAAATACAGTTAACTGTAAAACAGCCTCAGGCAGATCCTTCAAGATGTATTCCAGAAGGCATTGCTATTGTAGAAGACTATAGTTCTATGCATGTTATGGCCCCTGAAGACCTTCCACTGTGACAAAATGTGAAAAACCGTGATGTTGATAATGCTGGCCTTGCATGGGCCTAGGCTAATGTGTTTGTGTCTTAATTTTTAGCAAAAAAAAAGTTTTAAAAGAAAAAAAAGCAATTTAAAAATAGAAAAAAACTTATAGATTAAGGATATAAAGAAATAAACTATTTTATACAGGCATGCAATGTGTTTTAAGTTGTGTTATAAAAAGTCAGAGTTAATAAAATTAAGTTTATAAAATAAAAAGTTGTGGTAAGTTAATGAATTTATTATTGAAGAAACAGCATTTAAAAAAGAAATTTTGTGTAACCTAAGTGTACAATGTTTATAATGTCTACAGTAGTATACAGTAATGTCCTTCGCCTTCACAATCACTCACTACACACTCACTGGCACACACAGCAACTTCCAGTCTGCAAGCTCCATTCATGGTAAGTAACTGTATAGGTATAACATTTTCTCTTTTATACTGTACTTTTATTGTATCTTTCTATGTTTAGATATGCTTGGATAAACAAATACTTACCATTGTATTACAATTATCTGTATTATTCAGTGCAGCAACATGCTGCATATAGGCTCATGCCTATAATCAACAGGCTATAACATGTAGCCTAGGTGTATAGTAGGCTATAGCATCTAAATTTGTATAAGTTCACTCAATTATGTCTGCACAACAAAATTGTCTACAACATATTTCTCAGATCATATCTTCTGAGACACATGATAGTATTTGACTTACCCATGTGGTATCATTCCTAGGATTTCTAAAGGAAATGTAGGATTTCTATATGATACCACTGGGCAAATCAACATAGTGCTTGGCATGCTTTCTTTATCTTCCAGTATCTACCGATATTCAAGATAATTCACTGGTTTTTAATAAAACTGGTAGTTGATTTTTCATAGTTCCTAAAGGGTGACCAATCATATTTTTTACTACTATTATGAATTCATGAACTTAACCAACTTTGTTTCTCCACTCATTCAGTAGGTACCTCTCTTAGGTGATCCTTAGAGCCTTATTGACATATATATTTAGTAGTCATTGATAGCTTCCTTGCTGTCTGGTATAGCAAAATATTTCAGACATATGTTGCCCACCTCAGATCTGGAATCAGCATTTCTCTAAGGATCTTTGTTTTCTTTTTGTGGAAAATGATATTTACAGATCACAACTTGGCTGTGAATGAGATGCTAACTTCTACTGGTTTCATCAGTTTTCAAATATTTTTCAGGAGCTAAAGTGAGAAAATACATACAGACCCAGAAATATATTAAAACATACCAGTATAAATAAATACTTATGTCATTATAAATTCTACTGATACGGTCAATTTAAATTTACATTCCAGACTATGGGGTTTATTTGTTGTTGGTGTTGTTTTAACTTAACCTCTTTTTTTATGCACCTCTTTTTCTCCCACCTATCAGAAATCAATAATCCTGTTGTTGTTTTTGTTTTTGTTTTTGTTTTTTTTACCACACTGGGAATTATAGAACTAGAATATCACATAATTACTCAATTTCTTTATTCCACAATTCATACACAACTGTTTCAGAATAACAGTACCAACATGCCAACTACCAACACTACTGCCAACAATATAACAAATGAAAAAAAGAAAGATTTTGCTTTTTTTTTTCAGTTATTTTTGTTCTTAAATTATACCATAACAGACAGTAAAATTACTGTCGTTGAAGGCACTTGATGGAATTTCTTTCTATGTGGCTATACCACCAGTTGGATGCACATTTAATTTCATTTATTTCATTGTATTTCCTATTTAAGGATTGTCTTTTATTTTAGTTTTATTTTATAAGGTCTAAATTTAACCATTACAACTTTTTTTTTGGCAGAAAGTTTTATTGACTCCACTTCACAGATAAATTAATGTGGACTCAGAGAAGTTTAGTAAATCATTCAAGTCAAACCGCTAGAATTTGAATCTAAATTTCTACAGAAGTACAATTTTTAACATCGTATTACTACATGACTGAATAAATTCCATGTAGGTCTAAATGAAATACTTAATTATAATTAGTAAGTTAATTTCTGTTCTTGAGTATAGTTATTGCTGAACATTTAAGTGAAGAAAAAGTGAATTTTTGCTTCCACTCTAGTGACTCAATATTTCTGTAAAATTATGAAGATTATTCCAATAATCTTCATTTATTGTAATGATTTTGTATTTATAGCTGACATGTTTTGTAAGACAATTTCTCTCTTTAACATCAGTTCCTTTGTTTGTAAAGTGGTACCAACATCTACTTTTTAAATTATTTAGCAACTATTTATTGAGTTTCTACTATGCTGAAAAATATGCTGTTATTGGTTAGAGAACAACATATAGGATACTTCATGCTCAAAGAGATTGCACTCTATATGGGAAGATAGAACTTTAAACAAGCAATTGTAATGAGTATGATACATGTTATATACCAAGGTAGGTGGTAGGTGTCATAAGTACAGACAGGCATGGCAAGGTACCTGGTATAGCTATGAAAAGGTAAAATAATGTGTATATCCTCCAGAAGTTTTTTATTGGTTGAGTGCTGAATAAACAGTTAAAATAAACCATAAACCTTGTTGAGTATGAGAAAAATGAGACATTTTCAATGCAATTTAAAGGACTAATAATTTGAAATAATATGTAATTTGTGTTTTTTTCTCTGTGATTCCTTTTTCCCTGAAGCCTTTCCAACATTAAAATCAGACTTAAAAAAATAAAAATCTTCATGTATTAATATTTTTACAAAACATTATTAAGATCAGAGTTGAACTATTTTAAAGAAAAGCCTTAGTGTCTATTTTATTTTTGACAAATATAGAAGGAAGAACAAAGCAACATATATTTATAAAGCACAAAGTAAAGCAATATTTTGTTTCAGACCAGGCTGAACAGACTGCATTGATAAAATTTACTCTATAATACCATCTTTCCCTGGTGTCATTGTGTGAGAAAGAACCATTCGTTTTACGGTTTTCTTTTCATTCTGTGTTTCCTAGAATTGTACAGAAGTCCTCACTGGAAGTCTAAAATCATAATGATTTGTTGCCATAAGTATGCGGGTGTGAAAGTCAACATGTCTGAGTAATTTATGAAACCTGTGTTCCAGCAAAGTAACATTTGTTCATATACTTGTGTGTATGTAAATCCTAAAATTATATGGACTGTAAAAAGGACTCTAACATATTGTGCTTTAGACACTTTGAATTAATCTAAATTGATGTATTCTTTAAAAAATAGACTTTGAGGTTTATTACCTAAAAAAGGGAGGAAGAGAGCTCACAAAGAATGAAAAGTAATTTTTTTCTTTACTTTCAGTTTCGTTATGTATTTTTTGATAAGTTCATAGCAGGAAGTATCTTGAAAGTAATTCTGAATTGCAAGAGGCAGATACTTGAGAAAGAGGAAAAAATTCTTTAGAATGCTAAGGACTTTTCTCTGCATGTCAAGAGTAAATCCTGGTTGAGTCAGGGCATTGAGGTCTATCTCTTAAACCACAAAGAAGAGAAAGATGTGCAATGACAAAAAATGGATTTTCTGTTATACACTGAGGCGATCAAGATCCTTCTGAATTGGGATGGAGGCTGGGGAATCGGTAAGGATAGAAAGAACAATTTAGGTCGGTATAGAATTTTGTGCCTGTCCTCGGACCTCATCTTCAGAGAGGGGATCTTGCAGAAGGAGGAGCAACAGAAGTCCTAGACAGTTTGAAGACCTGAACTCTGGGAAGAGGCAATATTGTGGCCTGCCTAAATGCCAGCAGAGTAGAGGAGGCAATGTGGAACAGATAAGAAATGGAATGTCTCCCCAAGTCCTTTAGCTCCTGGGGGACGTAATGGAAATCAAAGAATTCCCATGTGCCAAAGTAGGGTGCAGAAGAGAGTGGAGAATTAAGAACCACTGTGCTTCTGTGAGGGTTCCATTAACTGGTCAGAAGATCCATACTGAGAGATGAGCTCGGGAATATATCATTGGGAAAGACAATTAGGTGCTGGCCTTCACCCCAGTAACCATTTTGTCCCCGTAGAGAAAGCAGAAAAGTATGTAGAGAAGTCATCAGCAGAGCAGGCTGAGAGTAACCACCAAGACAAGGAAGAGAGTCTATCGGTAGAGAGTAGCAGTAGAGGATCATATTGGAGCCAGATCCCCCTCTCCAAATGTGAAGACATATCTCTTAGATGACAAGAGAAGGAGGAAGGCCATGGCTGAGCTTTTGGAAGTGTCCTTAAACTTGTGTTCTGAAACATGTTTGTTGTATTGATGAGATTAGGTTTTCTGCCATTAGATACTCATCAGTGCTCATTCATTTCAATTGAAGAGAAATTACAAACGTGATATTTTTACACATCTGAGGATGTGATGAGAAACTTTCCACCTGCAATATAAATACCATGGACAAAACTCCAGGGAAGATTTCTTCACAGAACTGCAGCTTGTTCTGTGAGACTGCAGCAAATGCTTTGAGAGTGAGGGGGGACAGGTGGAGGCAGTGGCCAAATGTAGCTGGAGACATCAGTTGGGGTACGACCTTTATCCCAGGTTAAAGAGTTTAGTAGTAGTTTAGTAAGGCACCATTGATGGATTTAGACAGCAATATAATAAGATTTGCATTAAAAACATGATTAGTTTAAATGTAGGATGGAGAATATAAGGGAGCATTAAGACTAGAAAATCTGAGCTGGGCTGGGTGGCTCAGCCTGTAATTCCGCGCCTTGGGAGGCTGAGGTGAGTGGAATGCCTGAGTCCGCGTGTTCGAGACCTGCCTGGGCAACTTGGCGAGACCTCATCTCTACAATAAATCAAAAACCAGCCGGGCGTGGTAGCGCACGCCTGTAGTTCCAGCTACTTGGAAGGCTGAGGCGGAAGGATCGCCGGAGCCCAGCAGGTTGAGGCTGCAGTAGACGGGAGCAGCCACTGCACTCCGGTCTGGGCGATAGAGTGAGACGCCAACTCAAAAACAAACAAACAAACAAATAAACACTTGATATTTTCAGGCTATAAAAATTGTTAACTGAGAAATAACTTTAAGTGATGACTAGGATTGTCTAATATCTCAGTTCTCAGAAGTAATAGAGGTAAACTGTTAAAAATAAATAAATTGAGCAGATGTAAATTAGAACAAAGTCTATAAATGAACACTTCATATAATTTCAAATGTTAGGGTTATTCTGGGTCATTTCCATGTAAGACAAAAATTATAACATAGTTCTTATCAAACATATATATATATCTAACATATGTGATGAGCAATTCAAAATCTTTCTTTCTAGGTTTTTCACTAAAATTTAACATTACTAAGAGTTTGAAATTTTAATTTATAAGTATAATTCTGTATCCAAAATGTTAAAAAGTGAGATTTTTAATAAGAAAAAAATGATGTGAAAACGCATAAAAATGTGCTATTTGTTGAGAAAAATATTCATTGACTGACTGTTTCCTAAGAGGGCTTCTTAGCTTTTCATTTCTTCAGCAAATTCATCCCTTTAAATTTAATAAAATGTTTCTGACCTATTTTTTATGCTCATATCTCTATAAAGGCCAAATAAAGAGACAAGACTCTAAAATTTCAACATTTTATTTGCAAAGAAAGAAGTGTGGCTGGGCATGGTGGCTCACACCTGTAATCCCATCACTTTGGAAGGCAGAGATGAAAGGACTTCCTGAACTCATGGGTTCAAGACCTGCCTGGACAACTTGGTGAGACTTTGTCTCTACAATAAATTAAAAAATTAGCCAGGTGTGGTGGCACACACCTGTAGTTCCAGCTGCTTGGAAGGTTGAGGTGGAAGGATCACCAGAGCTCAGCAGGTTGAGGCTACAGTAGCCATGAGCATGCCACTGTACTCCAGCCTGGATGACAGAGACTCCAACTCAAAAAAAATTGTTTTAAATAACAACATTGAAATCCAAAATTTTATGAAAAAATTATTTATAAACATACATTCCAGTTACATTTACCTATTCATTTACTTTTAAAAACTATACCTAGATTACTTAAGAAAACTGAGTATTATACCAACCCAGTTAATATTTCAAGTTATATTCCTGTTAACCATTTTTACAGCATGTGAATATCAGGGGTTGATCTAGGTAAAGATCTTAAAGTTAAGTATATGGGAATTTTTTACTGAGTATTCAGAAGATATACCTCTTCCATCAAATCAACAATATTAACCTACTCTTATATATCAAAAAGCACACAATGATAATTTTGCATTTCAGGCTGGATTTATGGTTTTTGGACCCTCAAATATTTATGAGAGATAAATATAATATGGTCTGACAAGTTGACCCAGGCAAACATATTGTTGGAAAAAAAGACATTTCTTTTTTATTTATTCATTTTTTCAGCATGCAATTTCATTATGACGTTCTGAAAATACTTATATACTTAATATTTTAGCATTAATTTTACAGACAGCATAAGGAATGAAAACCAATTAAATCAAACTGTAACTACTCCCCTGAAAAATGAATGAAATATTGCCTCTGAAATAATTTCTAATTATACAACATTGCAAACTAGGAAACATTTACTATTAACTCTTGAATATATGCTGTCAATAACATTTTGCCTTTTAAAAATTTCTTTAAAACTTTACTGTGATCGTGCAAAATAAACATTTATGAAAGTGATAGATTACACTCAAGCATCAAGGCATGATAAAACTTATCTTATTTTTAAAACAAATTAGTCTTGGCTTGATTATATTTAGTAGAATCAGAATGAATGAAGAGAGAATGACTGTATTTCATTTTTTTGTTGTTTGTTTGTTGCTGTTTTCTTTAAGTCAGAGTCTCACTCTGGCACCTAGACTGGAGTACAGTGGTATGATCACTGCCACCACAACTTTGACCTGCTGGGCTCAGGCGATGCTTCTGACTCAACCTTCCAAGTAGATGGAACTATAGGCACAGACCACCACACTAGGCTAATTTTTAAAAAATTTATTGTGGAGAGGAGGTCTCACCAAGTTGCCCAGGTTGGTCTTGAACCCCTGGGCTCAGGCAATCCTCTTGCCTTTGCTTCCTAAAGTGCTGGAATTACAGGCGTGAGTCACAGTGCCCAGTTTGAGAATGATTATATTTCTAAAGAAAAGCTATACTACACCTGCTATTAAATTGTTGTCCTTTGCATTGTTTTCGACTTGTTACTATCTACTTGTAGACTGGATTGGATCCTAATTTCTCCCTGTTTCCTTCCATGAAATTACTAATAATGGGAACTGCTCTTTCCTAAAGCCCTGGAATTAGTCCTAGTTGAAGTTGGAAAATGTGTGTGTGTGCGTGTGTATGCATTGTGTGCAATATTGCAATATTTTATATATATATATAAATATATATATATATAAAACTTTGTCTTTGGCTATATGACAAGCCCTGGTAAGGGTTATAACATGTAGGTGGTACTGATTTAAATCCTGGAAAAATTCCCTTTCTATTAGTACCTCTTGAGTAATTACAGCATCTCTTGCTTGGCCCTTTTCTTCTTTACGTTTGGTATAAGATTCATCAGCAAAAAAAATAAATAATAACATTAACTCAGGATTATCTAATGAATTTTCCCAGAAATCCATGAAAAAATCCAAAACTTGTGATATCACACACAGTTATATTCTCCTCCATCATCAGGCAGGGGCAACAAGTGGCAGGGTTAAAGGTAACCTACAAGACATAAGTAAATTACCTCAATAGACCAAGACTAAGAATTAGTGACTTTGAAAGAGAGGTGAGCAAGAACCAAGGGATAGTAAGCTTATTCAAAAAACAGGCTCAGTGCAGTGTCTACACCTACAGTGCCAGTGCTATGGGAGGCTGAAGCAGAAGGATAACATGAGGCCAGGAATTTGAAACTAGCCTGGGCAACACAGCAAGATCTTGCCTCTACAAAAAAATTATCTGGATGTAGTGTTGCATATCTGCAGTTTCAGCTACTTGGAAGGTTGGCAAGAGTTTGAGCCTGCAGTGAGCTCTGATCATGCCACTTATCTCCAACCTGGGTGACAGATACTTTGTCTCTAAAGTAGCAACAACAGAAAATGTTTCAAAATTTGAGGAACAGATTAATATTCAGGTACAAGAATATCAGAGAACACCAAAGAGATTTGACCCACGTAAGATTACCCCAAGGGACAGAATGTTAAACTCTCAAAGGTCAAGGACAAAGAGAGAATTGTATACTTTTTTTTTCTCCTCTGACTGTGTATTTTTATACAGCCTGTCTTGAGTCTCATTGGTACTTTCCTTTGCTTGATCCATTCTGTGGTTGATAACCTCTAACGAATTTCTCAGTTTAGCAATGTACTTCTCAGTTCCAAGATTTGTCTGATTCTATTTTATTATTTCAATATCTGTGTTAGATTTCTCTGATGCATTTTTAAATTGATTTTCTGTGGGGTTTTTTGTTTGTTTGTTTGTTTGTTTAATCAGAGTCTCATTCTGTCACCCAGGCTGGAATGCAGTGGCACACTCACGGCCACTGCAGCCTCAATCTGCTGGGCTCAGGTGATCCTTCCACCTCAGTCTTCTGAGTAGCTAGAACTACAGGTGCACACCACCATGCCCAGCTAATTTTTAAATTTACTGTAGAGATGAGGCCTCGCCAAGTTGCCCAAGCTGGTCTCGAACCCGTGGACTTAGGCAAGCCCCTCACAACAGTGAGGGGGTTTTTGTTTTGTTTTTAGTGCTGTTTTATATTCTTGCCCAGATAGCTCACATATCACCATCTAGTTAGGATCAGTCTCTGGTTTCTTGCGCTAGCCATTGAGGGGGTCAGGACTCCCTGTGTGCCTCTGTTTATTTTACTTTGCATTTTGAGTATAGTTATCTATTCCAGTTTCCTCCATCTGGCTTGTTATGGCTTTTATTGGATATGTTTGCTTAGAGAGTCTTCGTAATCAACCTATTGATTGATTTTTAAAATTTCCTCCTCAGGACGCTGCCTCCTTTCAGCACTAGAGGGCACCTTAAACTCAGGTATGCCTTGGCTCTAGTAATCAATCAGAATGCTCCCTGGTGAAAATGGGAGAGGTCCTTGGGAGTGCTAGAAGGCTGGCTTGGAGTCTGTACCCAGGGAACCCATGGAACAAACTT
The DNA here is from genome assembly GCA_963574415.1 of Tarsius wallacei. Taxonomy (NCBI): domain Eukaryota; kingdom Metazoa; phylum Chordata; class Mammalia; order Primates; family Tarsiidae; genus Tarsius; species Tarsius wallacei. Next base: position 18,165 of record CAUYQG010092442.1, read on the forward strand.
CTTATAGTCACGGTACTGCTGAACAGTCACTCTTGGCATCTTTTTTGGCTGAGTTATAGAGCAAGGTTTCTGGAAGTGGAGATGACAGCCCCCTTCCTCCCCTCTGTGTCTCTGGCTGTCTTCAGGGATATTTCTCTTCCCACACTCCTTGGTTGAGGCAAGACCAGGTCTCCTGCCAGAAAAGACATGATTGTGGAGAAGTGTGTTGTCCACATCAATCTCACTTTTCCAGTGCAGAAAATGTGAGTTGGGAAGAATTTTTTCATGTGGGGCAGACTGAGGGGAAGAAACAACACAGATATCGAAGTCTGATCATTTACCATCTGCTTGAAGTTTCTTCAGTCTCTCTGAGGCCCCCAAAACTCTCATTCTCATAACTGAGTTCTGGAATACTGCTGGTGATAATTTCAACACAGTCTATTTGTCTTTAGTTTTCTGTGATGGGGAATGAAGCCATCTTATTTCTATTCTTCTATTTTGAAACCAGAAGTCAAACATTTTAAAAATATCATATTTAAGTCTTTAAAAGTACCAAATTTTTTTTATAATTTAAAAATGCAATTTGTCTTTAATATTTCTATAAATAATGAACATTTATACTCTAACAACATTTACATGATAGCAAATTTGGTTTAAAAAATGTCATGACAGCCAGGCTCGGTGGCTCAGCCTGTAATCCCATGCTTTGGGAGGCTGAGGTGAGTGGATTGCCTGAGGCAGCGGGTTCAAGACCCACCTGGGCAACTTGGCGAGACCTCATCTCTACAATAAATCAAAAAATTAGCCAGGCATGGTAGTGCACGCCTGTAGTTCCAGCTACTTGGAAGGCTGAGGCGGAAGCATCGCTGGAGACCAGCAGGTCGAGGCTACGGTGGCCGGGAGCAGCCACTGCACTCCAGTCTGAGCAACAGAGTGAGACTCCAACTCAAAAAAAAAAAAAAAATGCCATGAGAAATGGGTGCAGTGGCTCACGCCTATAATCCCAGCACTTTGGGAGGCCAAGGTGAGAGGATTACCTGAGCCCACAGGTACGAGATCAGACTGGGCAACTTGGCGAGACCTCATCTCTACAATAAAAATCAAAAAATTAGTAGGGAGTGGTGGCATGCACCTGTAGTTCCAGCTACTTGGAAGGCTAAGGCAGAAGGATCACCTGAGCCCAGTAGATTGAGGCTGCAGTGGCCATGAGCGTGCCAGTACAGTCCAGCCTGGGTGATAGAGTGACTCCAACTCAAAATAAATTAAAAATGCCATGTAATATAGACTGCCTAACACTAACACTAACTGCCTGACACTAACTTACATTATCTGGTATAAACTACCAGCAGAAGGCCCATGAATCCTGTGGCTTAAACTTTTTTTTTTTTTTAGTCAAATTCTCACTCTTTCACCCAGACTAGATTGCAGTGGCAGAATCACAGCTCACCACAGTCTCAAACTCCTGGATTCAAATGAGCCTCCCACCTCAGCCTCCCAAATAGCTGAGACTACAGGCACACACCACCACATCTATTTTCTGTAGAGACAAGGTCTCGCTAAGCTGCCTAGGCTTGTCTCGGACTCCTGTGCTCAAGTAGTCCTCCTTCTTCGACTTCTCATAGTGCTGGGATTACAGGTGTGAGCCACGGCTCCTGGCTGCCATTTTGGTATTTTGATCACTAGAAGTGAATTCAGTCTTGTACTCCCCATTCCACCTCTTGCTAGCTGCTGAAGTTCTGCTGTTTGAGTGAATCATAATTAAATGGTGGTCCCAAATGAAGCTGAGTTCTGTTGTGACGAGCAGCTCATTGGCAGAGATTAGGGCAGTTGATATAATTATCAAGAGTGCTGAAAAATCAATTTTCCACAATTCCAGTCCCACCACTTATGGGCTGTGAGACTTCAAAAAGTCACTGCCCCTTTCTGAATCAATCTCTTTCTCTATCAAATGGGTAAAGGATAATCTCTGTCCTCAGATGAAAATTCTGATCCCAAAGCTTGGAGCATGATTAATCCTCCATCAATGGTGGCTGCTGTTTGGCACTTCGGGACAACAGACATAATCAAGAAAACAACTAAGGCCACAGGGGATGGCCCAGACTCCACCCATGTGCCAGCTGTTCCTTCTTCCAGGACACAGACCTTGTCACCAGAAAATTCTTAGGAGCCAAGTCTGAGCAGCACCTCAGGGATAAGACTGCCCCCCATTGGCCAATTTGACATTTATTTACAGATAACTGTGGTTTCAGATTCAGTTTCTTTGGCATAACCACTCACTCTGGACGCAGATGCGAAAAGAATTAAAAAGCAGTTTTTTCCCCATTGATTTTTTACTTGTTCTTGGAAAGCATCTGAGGGTGATGGTAAGTTTGGGCTTACTGACACTCAAGAACTCATGCATGAATTTGAAGGTAAACTCGAGTGGCCTTCCAGTCCTATGGGGCTCACTTTGAGGTCCCAAACCTGACGAGACATGAATTTGCCAGGCATGTTCACACCCCTTGGCCTCAGTTTCTTCATCAGAGAAATGAGACATCTCTGAGATCCCTGGGGAACCTGGGGCAGATAGCTGGACCTCTTTTGCTCTTATTTCTGACTTGAAGAATGCTGGGGGTTTTACTAAAAGGGAAAAGGAGAAAAAGATGCATTGATTGTGTTTCTACTACATGGCAGGTACCATGGCTAGCCCAAACATGCATGATATCATTGAACCCTACAAGGGTCCTATAAGCTGGTGAACATCATCATCCTCATTGTACAGGGAAACTAAGGCTCTTGACGCAAGTCCACACCCAACACCACAAGCCCCTGAATCCCCAGCAACGTCCTTCACTTGGGTGTCCTTTGTTTAGGATCACTCACTACAGAGAAGGTCACTTACAACTCAAGGCATTTGATCATTATTCATCCTCTGATAAGATGTGATTTCAAAACTTGGTATACTAGTCTTTCTTTATAGGGAGAGAAGAGAGGTATTAAGATCTTTCATTAGTATGACCTAGGCCCCCCAGTCAAGGTTTAATTTTTTTTCATGCGGTATAGAAATACCTTAAGTGGGGCACAGTGGCTCACACCTACAATCCCAGCATTTAGGGAGGCAGAGATGAGAGGATTGCCTGAGCCCATGGATTTGAGACCAGCCTGGGCAACTTGGTGAGACCTCATCTCTACAATAAATCAAAAAATTATTCAGGCATGGTGATGGGCACCTGTAGTTTCAGCTACTTGGAAAGCAGAGCCAGAAGGTTCACTTGAGCCCAGTACATCGAGGCTGCAGTGGCTGTGAACGTGCCACTGCATTCCAGCCTGGGCAACAAAGTGAGACTCCAGCTCAAAAACAAAAAAGAAGAAAGAAAAAGAAAAAAAGAAATACTTTGTTATATGCCTCTAAATTTTAGTATTTTGCTAAATAAACAAACAAAAAGAATATGAATGTTTTTATTGGCCACAACTAGTTTTATTCAGAAAGGGCCACTATCCTGAATGATGACAGGCTTGCATTGATGAGGTCCAGAGGTTTCCAATAATATAAAGTGTGGGCATTCCTTTTCAGGGCAGGGGACCACACCTTGTGTAGTGAAGACCTTTTCCAGCCCAGCCAGAGGCCAGGAAATGAGGATTCTGGATCCACCGGTTAGAAGGAACAGAGTCTTAGAGTCTAGGTCTCAGTGAGGGCTCCTGAAAAAGGGAGGCTTTATCTTAGTGGCCAAAGTTCACTGCCCACTTAGAATGTTCCTGACCCTGTGCCCCCTGTGTGTTTGTGTGTTTGGTTTTCTGGGGTTTTTTTGAGTCAGAGTCTCATTCTGTTGCCTAGAGTAGTATACAGTGGCATGCTCACAGCTACTGCAGCCTAACTGGCTGGGCTTAGACGATCCTTCCACCTCAGCCTTCCAAGTAGCTCTAACTACAGGCATGCACCACCCCACCTGGCTAATTTTTTGATTTATTATAGAGATAAGGTCTCATCAAGTTGCCCAGGCTGGTCTCAAACCCCTGGGCTCAGATAATCCTCTTGCCATTACCTCCCAAGTAGGAGGATTATAAGCATGAGGCACTGTGCCCGGCCTAGAATGTATTAAGTTACTAAACATCCCCCCAAAAGAAAGTAAGGAGGTAATGCATGCACAGAGGGAAGCAGAGAACAGGAAGGAATTGATCAACCTGATTTCATTTTGATGCTTTATATTCCTGGGGCTGAACCTCATTGATCAGAAAAGTCCTGCACTTATTCACCACAAAAGTAAATATAAGCTGGCCACAGTGGCTCACGCCTGTAATCCCAGCACTTTAGGAGGCAAAGGTGAGAGGATTGCCTGAGCCCTGGGGTTCGAGACCAGCCTGGGCAAATTGGCAAGACTTCAGATCTACAAAAAATTAAAAAAAAAATTAGCCAGGTGCAGTGGCACACACCTGTAGTTCCAGCTACTTGGAAGGCTGACATAGAAGGATCACCTGAGCCCAGCAAGTCGAGGCTGTGGTGGCTGTAAGTGTGCCAGTGCACTCCAACCTGGGCAACAGATTGAGACTATAACTCAAAATATATATATAAATTCCTTAGGTTTAGACTGAAAAAAAAATCAGTTAATCAATCACGGAGGACACCAGACTATTTACATAAGTGTCCATTTATTTCTGTCCATTTCTTTATCTCTATCCATGCAGGGCTAACTCCCTCATGCACTTCTATACAACTCTGGAAATTCAGATTCTATTTCTATCTCTTTCATTTTTTTCCAATTAGCAGTAACCATGCCTCAGATCAACATCATTGGCTATGATACTGCCACTATGCAATGCTATTAATATTACTTCTGTCTCTTTGGGGCACAA
>CAUYQG010092448.1:0-10620 GCA_963574415.1 Tarsius wallacei
AGACCTCATCTCTACAATAAATCAAAAAATTAGCCAGGCGTGGTAGCGTGCGCCTGTAGTTCCAGCTACTTGGAAAGCTGAGGTGGAAGGATCGCCGGAGCCCAGCAGGTCGAGGCTGCGGTGACCGGGAGCGGCCACTGCACTCCAGTCTGGGCGAGAGTGAGACTCCAACTCAAAAAAAAAAAAAAAATGGAAACACAACAATAGAGTTTGTGAAGTTGTTTACATTGCTAAAATCTATAGAAGTATGTGGATTGGATGAACATTTTACTTTATTAAGAGGCAAAAAATAAGGGGGAGCTTGAAGTAGCTTGCATTTGATCATCTCTAAGCATTTCTGAGTCTCATAGAGAAAATGTCACAACATTGTGTTATGGAAACACTGTCTCACCAACCTACAAGTCCACCTCGGACCTTTCACCTTTAATCTATAAATTTTCCTTTCAGCTGCATAATCTGGCAGTTCCAAATACTGCACCACATTCCTTGGCAGGAACAAGCTCCCAAGAATTCTGAGTTCTTAACATCTAAATGATCTTGGTGGTATGTCATTAACCACACTTGTAGGCACCATCTTCAATCTTTTAGCATTTCATTAAACTTTGTACAAACAGCTAATCTACACAACACAAATTATTCTAAATTTTCAGAGTATTAGATGATGGAATAAATATTGGGAGATCTGCAGAGAAAAGAATATTTGAAAGCATTCTAGTGATTCTTCACATTTATTAATCCTGAGATGCCTTTTCATAATTGGTGAATCTTCCATGTGGGATGGCATTGTGTCTCAGGCATCCTTACCTTCTCTTCCTATTTGGGTGTGGGAGCTTGAAAATTTTTCTTATTTTTATTTATTCCCCCTGAAATGCATTTAAAATCAGTTTTTAATATATTTTATTTAACACTTAGGATATATGATTTAAAGCCTTTTCAAAATACCTGTTCATTATACTTTTCAAAGTGGAAGTTTTTCTGGCAATGTAAAAGAAATGGAATAAGTGAATAAGATTTTATTTCACTGTTTTCAGATCGATCTCACATTCTACCCATAAGGCACTCTTTGCAATTAATGAGCCAGGTACTGCAATCAATTTACTGGTATTATTAGAAAACAAATAGAATTCTGTTAGATTGTCTTCTATACTTTCTGCAGCACCATCCCTATCCCCCACCCCCACTTTACTCCCTACAGTAACTTCGAATAGCTGGGATATTTTAGTGGTTCTTGTGGACATAAGTGATGAGACCTGGTCTTCCTCTGACAGAGCAATAGAAAGTCAGACCTCTTCTACTTGTTCTCCCAGTAGTCTTATTTGATAGACCTGGCCTCATGAAAGAACTTGGAAAAGAGTTTCATGGTGGAATATGAGTTGGTATACCACCGTTAGGACTTGAAATAGAATTGGGGCAGGATCTGAATAGCTGGAGGGATCAGTTAAGATACAGAAGTAATAGCAATGAAATTGGTAATGACAGCAAACACATATCAGTGCTTACTATCTGCCAGGCAAGGCTTTAAGCATTTTATATATTTAAGCCATTTAATATTCTCAACAATCCTGTGAAATAGGAACCATGATTGTCTCTGTTTTATACTGTTTATGTAAGTTACTCATGTTCCAGGTGATAAGTGAAGGATTCAGGCCTCAGTCCCTGTCTTAAATCCCCATGCTGCATCTCACTGAATTATTTGTGATGACTAACTCTGTGGTCCCACACTCATCTATTTAGATATTTTTTATAAAGATTAATTTTAGTTTTGTTACATTAGCAATAGGTGATTAGTTACCTAGGTCTTCTTATATATTTACTTAGTGAATTCAGTTTTAGGTTTTGTTTTAGAGATAGGTGGTAAGAGTAGGTTGTGTCCTTTTTGTGTTTAGGACAAATGAATTGGGAACTACACCAGGTATGGACTTAACTAAATTAAGTCAAGGGTATTCCTTAGAGCTCTTTCCATCATTTGTATCCAACTGGTATCTGTCACATAGTAAATGAGCAGTGAAGAAAATGAGTTTATTTCCTGCCTTTATGTCTATCCATGTTCCACTATAATGTTCAACAACATTTCTTCTTTTAAGTGTCCCATTGTTGAAAGGGCAAACTAGGTCACTGGACTATCGCTTAAAATCTGGTGGAGGTTAAAGATAAGTAAATAAGAAATTTAAATACAGTTGAATAAAATAAAAGAGATAGCTTAGTCTCTTCTACCTATAGACACCTAGCTATTTTGAGATTTTGCTATTAAATTAAAGGTGAAATGTTAAACAAAAAAGTCCACGAATATAGATTCAAGAAAATCTTAAAGAAATTGTGGCTGTTGATCTATGAAATTCTGTAATGATGATTCCCTGGCATACTGAAATTTCATTTAATAGTAAACAATAATGCAGAAAAGCTGTAGTTTTAACATTGCCACATATATAATTTAAGAAGATGGCAACAAATTGAAATAATGCCAAATGAGACTCAGAAATAAATATTTGTTGAATGGATGAATAAAGAAAAATAAAACTGACCAGAGAGATCTTCCTCTTGCCCTGTAGCTGAGAAACATTTGGATTATTCTTTGTAACGTGCTTAGTTTCATTCCTCATGTTAACGATTGCCTTAATAGATCTCAATTATTATTGCAAGTTTTATTTTTCTTTGTAAGGAATTCAGCAATTCTTTCCTTTGTTCTGTTTTAGGAACATCTGTTGCAAATCTAGTGTTGAGTTTATTTGAAACTAACAGCTGCCCAGTAGCCCATCAAGAGACATAGCCGAGGTGAAAACACCCTGTAGATTCCTTTTTAAAAGGTCTAGTTTCTAAAAATTTACCTTTAATTAAATTTAAATTATGTAATATGGCACATACAGGAATGGAAGCAATTCTCCCTGTTTAGCACAATAGATCAATGTTTTGTGCTTATGACAATCCTGATGTATTTAATCCAAATATTTAGATAGTGAAAGGCTACATAAGAGGAAAAAAGTTATAATTTGAACTTGAGGCCTGCTGGCTTATCTGGTTCTTGTCTAATGCTTTCCAGGAGAAGTGCCCCTACCCAGACTGCAAGTTTCTTTGACAAATTCCCAATTCATGTCTTCCTACAAATCATATTAAAATAAATTCAAACGGTTTAGCAGTCTTAGTCTTTGAGTGGAGCTTACTTTTCAGAACTAAGCAAACAACAAGCTACTACTAAAATAACCATTAAAAAGAAAACCACAAAACTACTACCAGACTAGACCCTACAAATCTTGGAGCCTCTGATGCCCAGCTCAGAAGTTTCAGCTAATTCAGCAAGGGATATTTATGCAATGTTAGCAAAGACTCCTCTGGCCACATAAAATACGACAGCAATAATACACTCTTTAAACCTTGAATTTGTAGAGTTGCTCAACACCCAAGTAGGATGTATGCTCATATATTAATAGCTAAACTTTTATATAGAGTCCACTGTGCACCTGGCCCTCTTCTAAGCTTCTACACACACCATCTCTTAATCCAGACAGCAGTCGTTAGGGGTGAGGACTATTGCTAATCTCAAGTTGTAAATGAGGAACTGAGATTGAATAACTCACTTGAAGACACGTATCAAACAGATGGGCAAAGTCTAAGGTCGCCGAGCTAGTAATGGCAGGGCTGGAACTGAGACCTAGCGCTTTCTAATTTGAAATTCCATCTGCTCTACTGCAGTGGAGGGTTCATCCCTTTGGTATATGACTTGGGATAGTACAAAAGTAATGAAGAAGACATTGGGACAGAATTCAAGACACGGAAGCACTGAGGAAATCTGTGGCAATTTGCTGGTTCTCTTTTTACTGCACTTCCTAAAAGTGAAGACCTTTCTACCTTCTTCTTCTCCCTTTCTTCCTCTTGCTTCTCTACATAGTATTTCCTTTAGTCCCCACAATACTTATTCCTACTGTGTACTAATGTGGACAATCCTTTCTAAATACTCATCAGGGTCTGCAAAAACTGTCTACATATAACAAGAGAAAAGGGGAATACAAAAATAGCCAGATAAAAGGAATTGTGTAGAGACCAAAATATATCATCCACATTGCAAAGTTACTTTTTGTCTTTCTGTACTGTTTCAATAGATAATCAATGACATTTTAGAGTTGGGAAAAACCATAGGTATAATCCAGTCAATCTCTTCACTGAAAAGATGAAAGAATATGTGTCCTAGGAAGCAGAGATGACTTGTCCAAATGACAAATCCAGCAAGTGCCAGATCTGGGACTTTGCCATGGGAATCCTCACACTTAGCTCATGTTCTCTTCTGACTCCATGTTACAGGATTTCTCCTTTTTGGCAAACAGAATGACTGTGTGACTTGCTTATTTTCATCGGGATTCCACGTCACGCTGGATGAGGCAGGATACCTTGCCTATAAGACCCTGAGTTCTGAAATCAGGTAGACTTGGGCTCAAATCTTGGCTCTGCCATTTGCTAACTGCATGGTTGAAGCCTTAGTGCTTAACCCTCTTAAGACTTCATTTCCTCACATGTAACATGTGGGTGATACTACATGCCTATTGTGGTTCTTGAGAAGATTAAAAGAAATAATGGTTAATGTTTATAGACTGCATGCTCTGTGTCATATTCTGTGCTAAATGTTTCATACTGATATTTTCATGTAATACTTATAATATAGTGCTTAGACCATATAACAATAAATATGTGTATATGTGCTTATAAACAAACACATACCCATATACATATCAGTTAGGAATGTCTTACATACATAGTCAGTTAGGAATTTCACTTAAACCTTGACTACATTGACTTAAATAAACGTAGTCCTTGACATAAAGGCAGTCCAGGGCCTTTGTGGTTGTCTCATGAAGTTACCAGGGCTCATACTCTTCCTGTCTTTCTGCTTTGCCAAAATCCTAGTAGATGATTTATACTCTCAAGGTCACAGGATGGCTGCTCAGTCATACCATCTGTGCTTCAGGTGGCTAAGTAGCAGGAAGGAAGATGAGACAAGAAGAAACAGAAGTTAAAAACATGCTTTTCTGGAAATGCTGTCCAATGGTATGTAGGTACTCCTGCTTTCAAATTGTTAACACTTCTGTCTACAGGAAAGGTTGGGAAAGATTGTTTTTATCTTTGGGCATATTTCCCCAAGTATATGGAATGAGTAGGTAATTGGCAGTTTCTGTCACATGTTTTTCAAGGTCAGATGAAGAAGTAAAACTTTCTCCAATTTGTTGAAGAGGTTACTGTATGTATGCACTGTCTAGTATATATATACATACATGCATGTTTTATTATTAAAAAAGCATGGGTACTTATCACATGTAGACATGGGATCTTAGTACATGTAGAGGTCAGGCATGTAAATATGATTTTAACATTAACCCAGGGAATTGGTGGCTGGGATTTGGGACAGAAAAAAAATTGTCAAACAAAGAAAATAATTTTTGTGTGTTGGAGTAACTAAACAGGATTCAGAAAGAAGTACAAAGCAGAGCAGGAGTAAATCACCTAGAAATGTGATCAAAGAATAGGTATGTAAGGAGGTATGCCTTGGTAGACAGAAATGATCTAGGAAAAGAAGTCATCTAGAAGTAGGAGTTCTGGAGGATCTGAAGGGCACTTTAGCTCAAGAAGAAGTTAGGAAGCTCTTTGAGGGGTGGTGCGATGGGGAGAGAGAGAGAGAGAGAGAGAGAGAGAGAAAGAGAGAACTACCCAGTTCATTTTTGGGACAATACAGAGGAGGTTAGGAATACAAGGAAAATATAACGCCTAGTAATAATTTGCACCAAGTTGACTTGAGTAATGAATCTATATCTTTATATTTCTTGACATGTAATAAAATAAAATTTTCACCCTCACTGCCTCCTTGGACTTGGGCTTTTTTCAACACCCCCTACTTACAGGGCCACTGGGGAAAATAAACAGAAAAGCATCACAGAGCCAAGTTCGAAGTCTTAGAAGAAAATCTCCTGAGACATTGGCTGAGGACCATAGAAAGTTACTTATGGCAGAATCTTTCTGGAATTTTTACATTCTCTGAGCCCATTTTGTCATAGGTCATCATGACTCGACAAATGAGTATCATATTGATTAGTTCTAGCAGCTTAATAAAATTCGTTGATCAAGGATAGCATGAATCTTCTGAGTATGTCAACTCCGTGTTACCTTTGATTGAGACTAAGCATGCCTGGCACATAGTAAGCATGCAGTAAAAATTTAATTTAATTTATTAACCAAATAAATGGATGAATAATCTTCTAGAAAGTATTTAGCATGGCTCCACTAAATGACATTTTGGTTATGTTTATTTATTCAGTTATCTATAGTGCTAAAAAAATTTAGCTTGTGCAAAGTACAACTTGAGGGTTTTTTTGTTTGTTTGGTTTGCTTTTATTTTTTGAGTTGGAGTCTCATTCTGTCACCTAGGGTGGAGTGCAGTAGCACGCTTACGGTCATGGTCACCCCATTGTCAACCTGCTGGGCTTCAGCGATCCTTCTGCCTCAACCTTCCAAGTAGCCGGAACTACAGGTGAGCACTACCACGCCAGCTAATTTTTTTTTTTTAAATTGTAGAGACAAGGTCTCGCCAAGTTGCCTGGGCTGGTCTTGAACCCTCAGGCTCACGCAATCCACTCACCTCAGCCTCCCAAAGTCCCGGGATTACAGGCTAAGCCGCTGAGCCTGGCCCACTTGAGTTTTATTTTATAACATTGGTTGAAGCCATCATGGACAGACTATTTCTGTGGAGGTAAAAAAGTACCTTGAAGGGATAACAGTAAAAATGACTTTAAAACATGTTGGCTCCTTCTTAAGATGCCTTGAATTCATATCACATTTCTCAAATCTACTATTCATCAGGGTGAGAAAATTGTTCCCCATGCCCGTCCCAAAAAAAACAAAGAACAGATTGAATTTATCTAATATTTTATTGATATTCATAACAGATTGACTAGAAATCCTTTCCTAACTTAGGCTATCCTTTTTGTACCCCAAACATTTTTTTTTTAAAGGATAAGCCCTTAGAGTCATGGGGTTGATTAGCTCAGTCTTTCCTACTTTGTATATCTGAGTGTTTATTCATGCAATAAGACCATGGCCCTACTGTGTTCAAGGCAGTGTGTCAAAAAAGATCTGATTCTTGCTCTCAAGGAGCTTTCAGTCTACCAGAAGATAAAGATAAATACTTAATTAAAATGTAGTGCTATTAGGGGATGTAAGTGCTGATGGTAAATGTTATAATGGTTATTTGCATAGGGACCTCTGGCAATATAAGGAGATGATTTAGTGTAATTTTTTAAGAGCTTAAACTTGGATGTTTGAAGTCTGGTTTCTAATATTATCTATACCCTCACTAGCTGTGTGATGTTGGGCAAATTACTTTGTCTCTCAGAGTCTCAGTTTTCTTATCTGTAAAAATAATAGTTGTATTCATCTCAAAAGGTGTTTTGAGGAGTTAATGAAATATTCTTATTAGGAACTTGCTTAGAATAAGATAACAACTCCTTAGCATCATGCTAGGTGCTAGTCTCTCCTTCTCTCATCAATCTCATCTTTCCCATCCTCTCCTCTACTAGCTACACACCAGCCACACTTCTTCTAGGTCCTGGGGTGCACCAAACTTTCCTTGCTTGAGAGCCTTCGCACATGCTGTTTCCTTGTCTGAAATGCTCTAATGCCCTAGTTTTCCCCACAAATGATGACTCATCTCTGAGGTTTTAGCACAATTTTTTATCTTTTTACAGGTCATAGCGCAAACATCTCTTTTTCCTGATCCCTAAGTGTAAATCACTTCCATTCAGTCTTCTGTTTTTTTCTAACTGCCTATTGTCATAATTTCTAAACTTATATTCTGTTGTATATATATAATATTTATTTTCCCCATTAGACTGTGGCTCAAGGAGAGTTAGAATCATATCTTTTTCATCACCATAAATTTATTTCACCACAAGGCTTGGCACATAGGATATACTTTAAATATTTGATATTTAATAGGAAGTAAGTGGATGGAAACATGACTTCGCATATACAGCATTAACACAGTGTCTGGTTTCTAGTAAGTGTTTTATAAATGCCCATTTATAATTTCAAACCGCAGGTATCAGATTTAGACTGTGGGAGCCAAAAGAGGTGACATTGGAATTGAAGTTTAAAGTCAAGTTCTTCTATCCCCCGTTTTGGAACTTTATAGAACAGAGGTTTTTTAAGGCTATATCCATATATTTAATGACAATCCATATCCACATATTTTATGACAATCCATGAGAATTTTATGGAAAAAATGACTAGTCACTTTACTTTTGAAATTATTTAGCATAGTTTCTTCTGAAATGTTCCAAGCACTGCTTCAAATTATCTCTTCGCGGTAGGTAACAGGGAAGATGGTTATTTCTGTTTCCGAGGTAGAGAATTACAGAACAAAGAACAAAAGTTAAGTCAGGTTATGTGGTGAAACTTCTGGAAGAGATGAAATAAAAGGCAAAGGGCATCAAAGCAAACTTTAAAGCCAACAGGTCAAGGAAAACATCACTGAATTCCCAGCAAGTTACGTGTTTGGCAGCCACAGGCTACATGCTGGAGCTGATCTGCCCAAAGGGGAAGTTCAGGAAAAGGGAGTGGTCTACATTCCAGCAGTCTGAACTCTCACCCAAGTGAAACTCACTGTAGCTTCATTAGAAATCAGGATGGCTCACTCATACTGGATCTTGGTCATGATTCCATGAACTGACATAACCTCCAGTCGGTCAAAATAAGAGCTGATGAAGTCTGAGGAGTTGCAAGGTGTGCACAGTCTTCATTTAGAAACATTTTCCATAAAATACTGAAGGTATCAGATTAAAATGCCTATTTATGGGGTTTCACAGGGAACCATCATTCAACCACATATTCTAATATTTCAACTTTGCCAATTTAAGCTCATTTAAAGAGCTTAAAATAACCAAAGATGCTAAGAATTTAGCATATGTTTTTCTTAAAATGAGTGGAAGACAGAAGGATTAGATCTTCCTTTTGGGCAACTCATCAGAATCTACAGAAGGAAGAAAAGGATTCTGATTTCTGTTCAAAAAAGATTTTCTTTCCCCCCCCATTCTCCCTTGGTCTCTGCCCCTAGAATAACAACTCTCAAGAAAAAAAAAAATGACAGCAGAGTTTGTCTGTTAAGCCCAATCCTCAGATTCCTTTGTCTCAGCTTTGGCAGACTTTTCCCAGGCCATCTGAATCACTGGATTCAGTGTCATTCTTGAAATGAATACAGTTGATTTATCCTGCCTGACATGCCAGTCTCATAGATTGAGGCTGTGACTCCTCCGAGTCAACATTTATTTAGTGTTTATTATAGGTCAAGCTCTAAACATGCAAAGACAATAAAACAAGATTACTGCCCATAAGGAGTTATAATCTACGGGGTAGGGAGAAACACCAACAATGTGATGCGATGTGGTGAGTATCCCATGGTAGACATATTTTCTGTGGGAGCCCAGGGAAGACAATTAGGGTATTAAATCTTCCATTTATAAAGTGTCTAAGTGTGAACTTAAGACAAAGCCCTACCTTATAGCTGAGAAAGATAAACACTGAAAAATTTCATTTCCTCCAGGAGCTCAACGTGCTCTTAAGAAAGAAACACACACACACACACACACACACACACACACACACACACACAACTCAAATAATATACAATGAAATCTGTTATAAATTCCTTAAAATAACTGTGAAAAAGTACTCCATGCTCTAAGAGGACTTCTAGTTCAAGCATTATGGCAAACTAGAAATCCTAAAACCCTCCCCCACCTAAATATGCTCAGCAAAATAATTTAATATATATCTCAAAACGAATTGCTAAGTTAGAAATGAAAAAGAAAATTCAGAGAGGCTAATAAATAAATAAATAAATAAAGCAAAAGTACAAATCCATAGAGGTAAGCCAGCAGTGAAAATTGTGTTTCCCTAAAGTCACCTACCATTTCTCCATAACTTAGAGATTCGGTTTTGTTGTTAAATTGGGACTAGGAAGCAAAAACTAAGATCATCATAATGAATATCAGATTAGAAATAAAAAGCTTAAACCCACTATATTAGACACTTGGTAAAATAGTGAGCTAGGAATATTCCTGCCTTGACCTCTACTCCGAGTAGCAGGATAAAATTCTCCTTTGTGTGACCATCTTAGGACTTTGAGGCCCAACTTCATACTGTTCTTATGTTTGAGATGCTTTAAGCTGAGGAGTTATTATAGAGTGATCCTAGGTTGACAGTATCCCAAGATACCCATCAGAAGGAAATATAAATCTCTCAGGAGGAACACATCTTTGACTTAGGACTCAAAATTCCCACAGATGAAGTGTACTGAACATGTGCTCATGATAACAAAATTGTGTAATACATAGAAAGAAACAGCCATAAACATGAATCAGCAAAATCAAAGCCAAAGAAACACAAAAAACTAAACAAATAAAAAAATAAAAACAGCCGGGCTCGGTGGCTCAGCCTGTAATCCCACGCCTTTGGGAGGCTGAGGTGAGTGGATTGCCTGAGCCCGCGGGTTCGAGACCCGCCTGGGCAACTTGGCGAGACCTCATCTCTACAATAAATCAAAAAAATTAGCTGGGCATGGTAGCGCGTGCCTGTAATTCCGGCTAC
>CAUYQG010092452.1:0-13651 GCA_963574415.1 Tarsius wallacei
GCTTGCCCAGGCGGGTCTCGAACCCACGAGCTCAGGCAATCCACTCACCTCAGCCTCCCAAAGGCGCGGGATTACAGGCTGAGCCACCGAGCCCGGCTTCAAACTTTTTTTTAAAAGGACCCTTTCAGTGACATACAGAAACCTAGTGTATACATATAAAATTGGAACTACCCTTGTTGAAGGGAAGTGGGCACAGAATTTCACTGGGTCAGTATCCCATTCAACCCTTCCTCATTTTGATGCCATAGTTTGAAAACTATACCATACCATCAGATTCCTTTCCAGCCTAATTCATAAAAATCCATTAATCCATAAGATGGCAGAGCTCAAAATAGCATACCATCAGGTGGCAGGTTGATTTCTGGTGCTACCTCTTGTGTAATAGTGAAAAACCATTCTGGTTTGGGGAAGTAGTTTGTGACTAGTCAGCCATGGATATCTACAAGAACATTCATTAGCCCATTATCTTATCTAATTGTTTTCTCCTCTACCAGAATAATACAACAGATCTTTGCAGGATTCTTTGCAAATTCTGCAATTCCTGGATCCCCACACCCCTTTTCTTGGTAAGTAACTAATTGATTTCTATCTTATTCTGTTTGAACAGCATCATTTTAGGTGCTGTAGTTTCTGTGCTATAGAGAAAAAAGAGAAAGAGCTGCATAGGTGAGTGTGTAGATGTGACTGGAGGGCTCTTAGACTGCTGAGCCCAAACTTAAGCAGAGCTTATTTTTTGTTGTTGCTCTCAGGATGGCCTTCCTGGTCCCTCAGGATGTTTGGGTGCTGGAAACGTATGATTCCTTTTATATATTCAAATCCGAGGATTGTGTTGAGCTGGGAAATGAGATGGTCCTTGCCAGGCTTGGCATCTGATTTGTGGATGTCCCTCTATACCATTTGGGAAGATTTTATTCCTTAAGCATTTCTGAGATTGAAAGCTTACGCTTACCTTTTTTTACCTCCCCAAAATAAGGCTTGTCAGAAGAAACAAAAGGCTGTAACTTAGTCTCAGTATAATCAGTATCATTTAGTAGGTGTGGTAGGAGTTAAAGACGGAATTTCTTGTCTGGACAATTGTTTGCCACTTCTGATTCTGCCCCAGATGGTTTCTTCGCTCAGAGGGACCTCAGTGCTTCCATACAGTTTCCCTGTTTTCCAGCCTCTAGTTCATTTAAACATATTTCAGTCAGAGTCTGCACCTCTGTCATCCAGGGTAGGGCACCAGCAGCTCTGAAAAAAAAGAAGTGCTACCAAATCCCTTTTGTATTGCTCCGAGGTGTGATTCAGAGAGACTGCTGTGACTGCTTCTCTACTTAAAGGCTCCTCGTTGTCCAGGACCATGGGTAGCCTCTTAGAAGGAGGGAAGTCTGCTGTAGATTTTGACCAGTCATGAAGGGAAAACTCTCCTTAAAAAGCAGCTCAATCTATGTTTAATATAAGTGGGCACAGAAAAGACCAACTGTTTTTAACCAATAGGCAGTGATTCACTCTTTTTGCTCTGATGTGTCTTGTGATACTTTAGATAGCTTCTCATTTTATGTTTCAGTTAAGTAAAATTCCTAGAGAATGAGAGTCTATATCTGGATAATCTGTTTGATCTTGAAAATATAGAGAAATTCTTTGTCTCTTGATTCTAGAGGACTAGTGACTTTCCAGCTCTGAGAGAGAACGGATCCCTCTGCCAATTTTTTTCTGTGGTAAAAGGCAGAGCCTGGTCACTCTATCTAATGCTATCTGTCTCATCTCATGTATAGGAGCGGGATGCTGCACTCTAACCCTGGGGACTATGCCTGGGGTCAGACAGGACTTGATGCCATTGTAACCCAGGTGAGGAGCTACCTTTTGAGGGTGTCTGTTTGGTGTGTTTCATGGTTCCACAGGCTTCCTGCTTTCCTACTTTCTGAAATGGCAGTCACTCTGCTTTCTCTATTGTTTTTGAGCTTTGGGGTTTCTATTTTACTAAAGGGATTAATGATTTGTGGATTTAGCTCAGCATCTATGCACTTCCTAGGTCCAAGGGAATTTCTGGAAGATGGTTTCACCTCCATAGGAAGAAAAGGCTTTTTCTATAACAAACACTATCTTATATTTTTGGCCTTTCTTGTTCAGTCCTGTGAGGATCCTATTAACAAGTACTTCACAAAAAAGGAGGTCTCACATGTTGAAGCAGGAATTTCTGCTAGATGGAGCAAAGTAGGGAAAGGAAGCAGAAAAAAAGGTATTCCCATGCCATGTATAATTGCTTCTACTTGTTTATGTTCATTTTAATTTGATTTGTTTTCATTTCCCTTATGGATTGCTGAGAATAGAAAGCATGTCATTTATATCCAAGACTCCTTGTAGGCAGTAATTTACCTATTTCATGGCCTACTTTATGCTACTTCTCATATTCCCACCTTTTCTTCCTTCTGGCAAAATGAAGTTTTTGGCCTGGCTATAAGTATTATGTTTTATTAAGCTGTAGTTTCATTCATGACATCACAATTTTTTTGCTGCCCATGACGTTGCTTTATTCCCAAAGATGGGCCATGCAATCATGGCTCTGTCTATAGGCTTATGTTAATGTCACTCTGAAATTGTAAAGCAATTGTGGGTGTTCTGGCAGCAGGAAAGGGGAAATCCAAGCCTTTCAGAGTCTTGCAGAAGTAAGATAACATCTCTAATATCTGCACTGTTTGTTCTCAGCTGGAGCAGCTCCCTTTACAGGGATATTGAGATATCTGCCCCTTCTTTTTCTTTTTCTTTTCTTGTAGCTTTTAGGACAACTGGAAAACACAGGGCCTCCCCCAGCGGACAAAGAAAAGATTATATCTCTTCCAACAGTGACAGTAACTCAGGAACAAGTTGGTATGTTCATTTTTATACTTATTCTGTCATCTTTTGATCTCTCTTCAAGTTCCCAGTACCTTCCTATACTAAGGATCTTTAGATGAAGCTATAGCCCCCTAAAATTGCTACCTGGGTACTGGATCTAGAAGGTTCCTGTACCTTCATTAGGTTAGTCAACAAGTATTTCCTCAGCAATTACCATTTCCTTTTTTGATGTGCTATTGAAAATAAAAAAGAGGTATACAGATACACAAGACTTGATCCTAATAAGTTGAACTTATTAGTGGAAGCAAACTCGTCACATGATTAAAAATTGTGTTGGACAGATTTACTGACTTTGGGGAAAGAGGAAGACAAAAAATGGGATGGGAGGCTGGGACTTTGTGTCAAGTACAGCTGGGTACATTAGACAGATACTCTATTTATAAGCACTGAAGGAATGTGGTGATAAAAGACAATTTTTTAGAGTAGGAGTTTCTTCATAAATTCAGGTTTAGAGTCAGAGAATATTTTAAAGATATGATGGGCCATCTTAGGTCATTCTTTAAGGAAAATTACGAGCCAATATGAAGATATCAGCATGGACATGATGTCTGAGTTGGGTATAAGGAGAGTGACTTGTTGCTGGGTGGAGTGACTCACACCTGTAATCCCTGCACTTTGGGAAGCTGAGGCGAGAGGATTGCCTGAACCTAAGGGTTCAAGATCAGCCTGGGCAACTTGGTGAGACCTCATCTCTACAGTAAATAAATTTTAAAAATTAGCCAGGCATGGTAGTGCATGCCTGTAGTTCCATCTACTTGGAAGGCTGAGGCAGAAGGATCACCTGAACCCAGCAGGTTGAGGCTGCAGTGGCCATGAGCATGCCACTGCACTCCAGCCTGGGCAACAGAGTGAGACTCCAACTCAAAAAAAGAAAAAAAGGAGAGTGACTTTTTTAGACCTGAAATAGAATGTAATTTGGGGAGTAGTGGGAGGTATGACAGGATAGGAAGGTTGAAGCATTGTTATAGAAGACCTTGAAACTGCAAGAGAGATTAGGACTGGATGTTTTATATAGTAGGTAAGTCTTGTAAGTCCCCAAGTAAAGAATGAGGGAATTTAAGTGGTCTTCAGGGAAGATTAGTCTGGAGGTAGTGTGTGAAGTAAATTGGAAGGGAGAGAGAAAAGAAACAGGGATTTAAGAGGCTGTTGCTGCATTCTAGGTGGGGTTCTGGTGAAGGTGACAATGATAATAGGAAGGAAAGGTTAGATTCAGATGATCATTTTGAGAAAGGCTTTTTTTTTGAGTTGGAGTCTCACTCTGTCTCCCAGGCTGGAGTGCAGTAGCATGGTCACGGCCACCCCAGCGTCGACCTGCTGGGCCCCGGCGATCCTTCCGCCTCAGCCTTCCAAGTAATCAGAACTACAGACGCGCGCTACCATGCCCGGCTAATTTTTGATTTATTGTGAAGACGAGGTCTTGCTAAGTTGCCCAGGCTGGTCTCGAACCTGTGGGCTCAGCCAATCCACTCGCCTTGGCCTCCCAAAGTGCTGGGGTTACAGGCTGAGCCACTGAGCCCGACTGAGAAAGGCTTTCACCACTGATTATATAGTGGGATGAAGAGGAGGGAAAAGGGCCAAAGATTTCACAGTTTTGCAATTATAAAGGTGGTGCCATCTCCAGGATGGGGACATAGTGAGTGGTCCCTGGTTTGGGTAAGGAGATGATATGATGTTTTTAATTTGTTGGTTTTGAGTTGCCCACTGAGAATTCAAGTGAACAGGAGCTGAGGATTGCTGTGAAGCTAGTTTTAGGGAAAATTATTTGGAGCAAATTATAGGATATATTTGGAGGGTTAAAGCCCTGGATTTAGGGATACTAACCGGGTGGCTGTTATAGCTGACTAGACATGAAAAGTAAAAGTTAGAATTAGAGCGAATGTGATGGGAACTGAGAAGAAGGAGTGACTCTATTAAGTGGCATTCCTGCTCGTAGTGTTTTGACCTCTTTTGGGACATGGAGCATATCCTAGTCACTAGGGATATAGATTAGCTGGTATTATTAGCCAGATTTGCTACTTAGAACTCTCAGTGTTTGTGGTTGTTTCTTCCCAGGGAAATGGGCTTCCCCTCTATGTAATCAGTGGTGAAAGTCTTTCTCAAAGTGATCTTCTGAATCTATTTCCTCGTACAGCTTTTAATTAACAACTTCCACAGAAGACTTTTGGGCAGCTGTGCTGAAAGAGGATGCATAATGTAGAAAAGAGCATGGTAAAAGTGACTTGAGATGCTGAATGGGACCTGCTGAGATGAGTCCCTTGGTTGTGGTGGACAGGTTGCCAGCGTTTCCTAAGTGGAAACTGCGAGAAGGCTGTCACACATTTAGATGTTGTCTTGTTTTGCATAACACGTAATCTAAGCCCCAATTGATTTCTTCCAACTCTTTGCATTGAAAAGTCAGCCTTTTATAGTTCCTTTCTAGGCCTTGTGGGAATAGGCCCTCTTCGTCATTCCTTGTTCATGTCCTTGTCTACTCTACCACCTTTACTCCTGTTTTGAAATGTAATTCGTGTATCTGCCTCCCACTTGGAGGCACCTTTTCTTTTTTCTCTTATACCTTTTCTTTGCACTTCTTGGGTTTTTAGATTTTGGGCTAATTTTTTTCTTTCTTCCTTTTGCTTGTGTACTTACAAAGGCATTTTTGTCCTCTAATAGATATGGGTTTAGAGTGTCCAGTATGCAAAGAAGATTACACAGTTAAAGAGGAAGTCCGGCAGTTACCTTGCAATCACTTCTTTCACAGCAGTTGTATTGTGCCATGGTTAGAGCTGGTGAGTACAACAAGTCATATTTTCTTGTGGGGGATGGTTCAGAATAAAGATGTAGTTAACAGTTCATGGAGAACCAAGTAGATCAGATTTTATCCCATAAATCTCTGGCTAACTCTTAGTACCACCCCTGCTGTTTTGTTGAATTACCGTTTGTTTAGGACTTTTATGACTATGAGTTGGCAAACTATACACAGGCCACTGTGACCTGTCACATGTTTTTGTAAATAAAATTTTATTGGAACACAGCTATGTTCATTCATTTATTTACAGATTGTCCATGGCTACTTTTGTGCTACATCTGCAGAGTTGAATAGTTGCAGCAGATGTGGTGTGACCTGCAAAGCCTAAGATATTTACACCCTGTCCCTTTAAGGAAAAACTTTGCTCACCTCTGCTCTGTCCTATATGGGAAGTGGTAGGCAATTACCCTCCTGCCATATCTCTGTTTCTGGTTAGTTCTGTTTGGTGGTATGTGTTAGCTATTGTTAAGTTGCTGACCTAGAGTTCTTTCAGTTCTGCTTAAAGTTCTGTTTGGAAGATATCCTGGTATCACACCTTGGAGCCCAGTACACGTTTTGTGCATACCCTTTTTGTTTTTCTAGTTGCCAAGTCATAATTTTTGATGTGCCAACTCTCAGGGTTATTTAAGTGTTCAGTACTCCCACCTTCTCAGGTCAGGTGTTCACATGGACTGATATTTTTCTGTTTCAGCATGACACATGTCCTGTATGTAGGAAGAGTTTAAATGGTGAGGACTCTACTCGGCAAACCCAGAGCTCTGAGGCCTCTGCAAGCAACAGATTTAGCAATGACAGCCAGCTACATGACCGATGGACTTTCTGAAGCTAAAGACCACACCTGAACCAGGGTTGTGGTAGTCTTCTTACCATAGCTGTAAATTGTATCAAAACAAAATAATAGTAGATGGATTTAGGAATCACATAAGAAACCCAACCCATAATATTAATGCAATGAGTGTTTTTCTTCTCTAAATTTAAGGTTAGTATATACAGATAGAGTTGTATCTGCAACCAAATGCCTCTTATTCCTGAATTCAGAGTGATACTTTTATAAGTGTGAAACTTAATTATGTGGGTTTCCCCCTGCCTGAATAGAATCAATTCCTTAAAGTCTAGCTAGGTTCCTGCTATCTATCATGTTGCCTTGTAAAGGATGTTTCCACCTCCTTCTCCAACCTCTACCCTACCATTAGTGTATTTTATAGTAAATATAGTAGAACCAGAGCCCTGAAGTCCTGCTGATATAAAGTCTTTTGTCTTAATTGTATAAAAACATCTACTTTTGACCACGTTAGCCATGAAATGAGGTCAAATTTATTCAGGAATCTAAGATGATTCTGTTTTGTCTTGATCCCTAGAGAACAAATCAAAGAAAAATGACAAGGGGAAGGGAACAGTAGATGTGCATCATATGCTTTGGTTTTCTTATTTTAATTTTTAAAGACTACTTCAGGAGATGCACTTTCCCCAGAAACTGATGTAACATGTCTTAGGAGTTTTATCTTAATAGGGATCTGATTCTGGTTCCTTTTTGGGAATGAGTTGGGCAATGTATAGGCACAGAAAGACAGATGTTTGAAATCTTTGCTTCTCAGATTTTTAAAAATGATTCCCAACTCGTTGTTTACTGTCTTTTGTCCTAGAAATCTTGAAACAATTTTCCTCACAGAAATAGAATCACTTCATTACTGCTTCTATAGCCAGTTCACTGTTTCCAGTAATTCATTAGTCTTCAGGATATTAATACATTGTCTCATTTTAATTGTTTAAGCCTATTTTTCATTTCTAAAACTTCCCTCATCTGCTTGGTTCTGGCTATACCTGGAGTCAGACTTACTAATGTGATCATGACCAAAACACCCCAACCTGGGAGAGGTAGGCCATATTTTTTTAGCCTGACGGTGTCCCATGCACATGCTCATTGTAGCATTTAAGTGTTTAAAGTTCAATAAATAAAGAAGGTAAAAAATATTGTTGGAACTTCACAGTCTCAAAAGGAAACTATGAGGATACACAACAGCTGTTGGTGTACCAAAAAAAAGGCACTAATGGTGCACAGAGGGGCACCATTTGTACAGACACATTAGTCTTTTATCCTTTGGAATGATCAGAACAAGAATGCCACTCTGATGGGTCTCTTTCTTGGCTAGGAATCTTTCCTCAGGTTTTGTTGACTATCATACACTGATTGGGGTTGAGGGAATGGGGTTAGAGATATCTCTGCACTTTGGTAGAAGATGAAGGCATCAGGGAGGGAACAGAAGTGAGAGAGTGGCCCACTGAACTAATACCCTGACTCTAAAAGCTGTGACCAGAAGCTGTGATTCAAGTTGGACCCAGAGGGAATACATGATGTTTTCTCACATATCTCTCAATTTACACTTCTCTGTGATTGTTTCTTTGTGGAATCAGATCTGTTTACTATGGGTAGCCCATGATATGTAGCCTGAGAATACACATTGGTTTTGAATTGGGGATGAGGAGGATGGGAGGAGGCGAGAGGTTTATTATGAGTATTTGATGGAAGAGGTTTATTATGAGTATTAGATGGAAGAAGGCTATATGAAATTGGAGCCCATTGCCTTTTTCAAGTAGAACAATGTCAACTCTCTCAGAAAAATTATGACAGTCTGGAATTTTTTGTTT
Source organism: Tarsius wallacei (assembly GCA_963574415.1). NCBI lineage: Eukaryota > Metazoa > Chordata > Mammalia > Primates > Tarsiidae > Tarsius > Tarsius wallacei. The sequence goes on from CAUYQG010092452.1 coordinate 8,309, forward strand.
GCCTGTCAGTGTCTGAAGATACCAGGACAAGCAGTTGTAGTTTTACTCATATCTAGAGAACTAGTGCCTAGAGAGCTAGAAGGGATCTGAGTAGCCTCAAAAGGGTGGAAATAAAGTGATGGATAGGGATCTCATTTTTATATACACTATAGCAGACAGTATCAGACCAAGTTACCTGACATTTTCTTAACTTTTTTTGCTCTGATAGAGGATGTGAGACTCATTTTGCTGTTTCCCAGACCTGTCCTGCTGAATGAATCTGTAGCGTTTCTTCCTATAATGGGAGGCACCTCAGACTTGCAGGTTAATTTATATTAGGGAGTTAGGGTTCTTCAGAGATTTATTATAAGAAATTGACTCAAACAATTATGGAGGCTGAGAATTTCCAAGATCTGCAGTGAGCCAACTAGAGACCCAGGAGAGCCAGTGGTGTAGTTAAAGACTGAAGGCCTGAGCACCAGGACAGCTGATAGTGTGTTCCCATCTAAAAGCCAGAGGCTTGAAGTCTGAGAAAAGCTATTTTTATTTCAGTTCAAAGGCAGGAAAAGACTGAGGTCCTAGCTCAAGCAGACGGGCAGGAGCAGTTTCCCTTTATTTGTTCTATTTAGGCCTTGAGCTGATTTGGATGTGGGCCCTCCCACATCAGAGAGGCCTATCTGCTTTATTCAGTCTACTGATTCATATATTAATCTCATCTCAAGACACAGGCACACCCAGAATAATGTTTGACCAAATATCTGGACATCCTGTGGTTTAGTCAAGTTGACACATAAAATTAACCATCACAGGGAGGAAAGATAGAAATGCACACAGAGTGTTTCTTGTCCCACTTCAGTTTTGCCAAGTGAATAGTGTGTCTGTATGAGAAATGTCTGCCTTGACTTAGAGACCTCAGTACTATGGTGAAAGAAGTGTATATTGGATGCTGACCAGTTTGCTGTGTGCACAGCTTCTTTTTCCCCCTGCTTAACCTAAATTAACCTGGAAGCCTGAAAGACCTCCCGTTCTAGGAAGAAACATTTTAAACATTTTAGATTCCTTGATCTAACACCAGAACATGGAGTTAAGCACTTATTTCTTATGCCTTGCCTGTAAATGTTTCCAACGCAGTTTAGATATAGTGCCCAAGGCAGAAGACAAGATAACTTGAACTTTCAGATGTTCATTCCTTTACAGCTGGGAGGCTTACATATTCAGAAATCTGGAGACTTTATAGGAGTCAAGGTAGAGTTGATTTTCTCTAATTGTCAAAGAGAAGAGAAAACTTGGTATTTCAGATCTTGGGTCCTAAAGACTTGTCTGGGCTTGGTGGCTCAGCCTGTAATCCCAGCACTTTGGGAGGCCGGGGCGAGTGGATTGCCTGAGCCCACGGGTTCAAGACCAGCCCAGGCAACTTGGTGAGACCTCATCTCTACAGTAAATTAAAAAAAAAAAAAGTGTGAACTTGAGGCCTTTACATTCATATTAAATGACCTATTCAGCAGAACTGAGCAGATTGTCTTCTTATTCTAAATGTCTTTTCTTCTTTATCTTTTCTATTGTAATTGTCATATATGTGTGTGTATATGTGTGTGTGTGTTTGTGTGTATATATTTCTTCTTCATCACAATTTGAAACAAGAAAGGAGAAAATTATCTAGTTAGCACATAACTAGGAAAGATTTCCTAGAGATTGGTAGACTTGGAAGTTGAAAGGTTATATAGAGTGATGCCTTATTTCTGGTAGTTTCCAGATAGGTTAATCTAACTCATTTGAATATGGGTTAGTTCTGACTGGACAGAACTGGAGAGTTGGATGGGAAGGGCAGAGACGTGGACATTTAACTGATATCTCCAACATCTTTAAAGTTTCAGAGTTAATAAGTTTCCTAACTCACTAACAGGGAGAAGAAATAATCTGGCATTAGAAATTAAGTTTCAGGCCAGGCACGGGGGCTCATGCCTGTAAATCCTAGCACTTTGGGAGCCAGAGGCGAGAGGATTGCCTGAGCCCAGGGGTTCAAGACCAGCCTGGGCAACTTAGTGAGATCTTGTCTCTATAATAAATAAAAAAATTAGCCTTGCATGGTGATGCATGCCTATAGTTCCAGCTGATGCTGAGGCGGAAGGATTGCCTGAACCCAGCAGGTTGAGGCTGCAGTGGCCGTGGGTGTGCCATTGCACTTCAGCCTGGGCGACAGAGTAAGACTCCAACTCAAAACATAAATAATTTTTCCTCAAAGTTCCTATTGCCTGTTCTCTGAAGAGTTGAGAAAACTGAAGAATTCAGAGTGACATTTTGTCCCTGTCCTTAAAATAATGCTTTCATTTATAAGAAAAAGTAATTAGGTAGAGAATGTAGAAATGGCTATAAATTAAATAGCTTGCCAAGCACAGTGGCTCAAGCCTGTAATCCCAGCACTTTGGGAGGCAGAGGTGAGAGGATTGCCTGAGCCTGCTGGTTCAAGACCAGCCTGGGCAACATGGTGAGACCTTGTCTCTACAATAATTAAAAAAATTGGCCAGGCATGGTAGTGCCCACCTGTAGTTATGGCTACTTGCAAGACTGAGGAGGAAGGATCACCAGGGCTCAGCAGGTTGATGCTGGCGTGGCTGTGAGCATGCTACTGCACTCCAGCCCGGGTGATGGAGTGAGACTTCAACTCAAGAAAAATAATAACAAATAGCTTTCTTTTTGCACATTATAAATTTTGTCAGCATTTGTTGCATAACAATTGGACAAGTGCTTCTTAGATGTTTTCTTTGAGCAGCACTCTTGTCCAATACTTGGTTCTCAAGTTAGAAGGAAGATTTTTGGAGATCAACTTGTTTTTTTCCCATCCAGTCTCAGTTTGATTAAATTGTTATTAGAAAAGAAAATTACTTGTTTATGTCTTTGAATCGCATATTTATATGTGTATATGTATATATGTGTATATATAAATATTTATGTATTCACAAACAAACACATGTATGCCCATTACACACTGGAGGAAGAAGGGATGTTGGTGGTCACTGAGGTTAAGTGAGCAGGGCTGCAGAAGAGGACTGGAGCCTCCCAGTCTGATGCTCTCATTATACATCCCTTTAGGCTCTGTGTTTCCATGAATTTTCTGTTACGGGGCACTGTTGGCTTGGGCAGGTATCTTGTTATGTGATTCGTGGTGAAGGAATTCACTGGAGGTAAAAACCAAGTCATTTCTGAGGGCTGAAAAAAAATGACTTTGAGGAAAAAGTTTTCATTCATTGCTTCTAAATTATAATCTGTTGATCTCCAGTACAGTTACCTGTTGATTATAAATTTCCTGATATATTGTTGATACCAAATTGAGCCACACATGACCTTCTCCATGCTTCAGTTTCTTTTTGCCTAGTTTCTAGGTGCTATTCCCTGAAGGAATACAAATTAAATATATCAGTCTTAACACAGTTAATCAGAGTGGAAGTATAGTCTGTGTTCTAACAACAACAAGATAGCCTTTGGGGTTTAAGAAGTGAGGGGCGCTTCAGAGTTGGTTGCTAGAGCTAATATAGGCAGGCCACTGACATCTGTAAAAGAAGACAGATTTTAGGAAAAGGAGCAGGGCTGGTATTCAAATATATATTTGAATGTTAGGGGAAAACGCTTTTAGGCTTCTACAGTAGAAAGAGATGGGAAGATAAACATGCTGTTCACAAAAATAATCCAGTGGAGATTTGGGAATTGGGGACAACTAGTAGGAGAGAGTACTCTCACTGAGAGTTTCCAAAGTAGATCTCATACGAGTTCTGATGTGGGCAGCTGGAAGAACAATTTGATGGAGTAAATATATCACAAGTGGCCATCCTCTGGGGGAGAATTTAGCTTGCAGTAATGCCAGTGTCTCAGCACTGAGACTGGGAGCCACCAGGCTGCTCTGAGGGTTTAAAATGGAATGCGTAGCATACAGCATGTACAACTGGAGATAACTTTTCAGGATCAAAATAATGCATTTGTCTGATCCAACCAACATTATGAAGTTTTGATCTCTCAAGCCTGCCACAGACAAGTGGAATTATAGGCACTCACCTCTATAAGATTTTATGCAAATAAACTTTGTTTTGCTGCCAAATTACATGTGGTATCTACAGAAGTGGAGTCTGTATGTTGCCTTTCCTCTTTCAGCTGGGACACTCAGATCTGTGAATCATGGGATGCAGGCTTGTTTGTTGTCTTTACCTTTCCTAATAATACAAAGTAACTTTTTTTTTAGTCAGAGCCTCACTGTCGCCCAGGCTGGAGTGCAGTGGCATGATCACGGCTACCACAGCCTCATCCTGCTGGGCTTAGGTAAGCCTTCTAAGTAGCTGGTACTACAGGTGCGCACCACCATGCCTGACTAATTGTTTATTTATTTATTGTAGAGACGAGGTCTTGCCATGTTGCCCAGGCTGGTGTTGAACCCTTGGGCTCAGGCAGTCCTCTTGCCTTGACCTCCCAAAGTGTTGGGATTATAGGTGCGAACCACTGTGCCTGGCCTAAGAAGTAGCATTTTTGAGACCCCAAAAGTATTAAATTATCTTCCAACAACATGATAGCTATATTTTTAGTATTTTTTGTGAAAAAATACATAACAAAAAGCTGCTATGATTTCAGTAATGCTCTTATATCAATTTGTCCTTATTAGTCATGCCAGAATCTACATGCAGTTGAAATATGGTATATACATATTTGTAAGATATATTATTTATTCAGACTGAAGATTCCTTCTGATAACCTCATGGCTTCACAGAGGTTCAAAACCCATGGTTGTCAATCATTCATTTAGATTGGGGTTAAGATGTATGTCTAGAAAACTACTTACTCATTCATGGACATCTGTAGGCTTTTATCAGCACATGTTTAAAGTCAAGATACAAGCATTTCAAATTTCTGTTTAACTGAATCTTGAGATAAGCAGAAAAAATAAATTATTTAGAAGCAAGACCTTTGATTTATGATTGCTTTGTTTATTCTGCTTAGTTCAAATGAGAGCTAATAGTCTAATGTCCTTGAATGTCTTGATAAACTTGGGCAACAATCATGTATCCTTCTTTTGATTATGTGTCACAGATTTTTTTTTTTTTTTGAGTTGGAGTCTCACTCTGTCACCTAGACTGGAGTGCAGTGGCCGCTCCCGGCCACCGCAGCCTCGACCTGCTGGGCTCCGGTGATCCTTCCGCCTCAGCCTTCCAAGTAGCTGGAACTACAGGCGCACACTACCACGCCCGGCTAATTTTTTGATTTATTGTAGAGATGAGGTCTCACCAAGTTGCCCAGGTGGGTCTCGAACCCGCAGGCTCAGGCAATCCACTCACCTCAGCCTCCCAAGGCGCGGGATTACAGGCTGAGCCACCGAGCCCGGCT
>CAUYQG010092455.1:0-41616 GCA_963574415.1 Tarsius wallacei
CCCGGCTAATTTTTGGATTTAATGTAGAGATGAGGTCTCGCCAAGTTGCCCAGGTGGGTCTCGAACCCGCGGGCTCAGGCAATCCACTCACCTCAGCCTCCCAAGGCGCGGGATTACAGGCTGAGCCACCGAGCCCAGCTCATGACATGTTTTAAAATGCTTTCATAAGAAATCCAATTTTATTTTGGATACTTCTAACCATTAGAATAATTATTCTATAAAGATACATTTCCAGCCCTCAGTGCTCTGGGACCAAATAGTGTAAGCGCTGTTCCATGTCCCACAAGAAAGAAATCATTAGTAAGTGGAACTCTGAAGTCAGCAGCTCTTCACTAGGAAGAGGAAGCAGTAACAGTGGTGGAAATAAGTCTGCCCAGTAAGAGGAGTCCTTAATTCTAGGGCCAGGTCCACCCAACTCTGTCACCTTGTGAAACTCACCACCATAGTGGCCACCATTTCCTAGTTGTATAATGAGGGAGTTTAGACTGCAGTTGCCCTAAAACTTTCACAGACTCATTTAAAAAAAAAAGGGCAGTCTCAGAGTTTGCTTTGAGAGGATTTAGTGTTTATAGACGGAAGGTGAAGTTCAAAGCAATCTGCAAAATGTTTATGTTAACTGCTGGTCAGCAGTAGAGGAGTAGCCATCTGTTGATGACAATACCAGGAATCATTTCTGTTACTGCTGAGAGACAAAAAGCAGAGGAAAAGCATATAAAAGATGAGGTATGCCATGAAACACGTTAGCTATTTGTCAGGTCATTTACCCTTGATCTGCCCAGACGGTGTTCCTGCAGTCTCTACCCCGAAGCAGGGCCAGGGCGTCTCCCCCTGGATGTCCTGCCGACACCTCGACTCCAGACGTGTCTAAACCTGAATGTATCCTCTTCCTCCCCAAGCTGCTCCTTCTCCAGGGTTCTCTTTCTCAGCAAATGGCTTCTGGAGTTAGAAGCCTAGGGGTCAGGGTAATTCCTCCTTTTCTTCACCCCCCACCTTCCAATCCCTTATCAGGTCACAACTTCTCCAACCTCCACAGGCCCTGTGGTCATCCACTTCTCACAAGCAACTAGAGAAATGTGTAAGTCTCTATTGGGATCACTTTTCTACTTGAAGTCCTTTGGTGGCTTCACATTTCTCTAGGGAAAAGCCTGACATGATAACCACTTCCCACAACCCTCCAGGACCTGCCCTCCTGTCTCTCCACCTCCTTCCCCCTACTCTTCCCGCCACTTCAGCCTTCTCTTAGGTCCCTGGCTCTTGCCTCAGGCGTGTCCTACATGCTGTTGCCTGGCTTCTTTGCCTACTTTAAAAAGCCTAAAAAGGTGTTTTTTTTTTTTTTAACACATTATTATCTACTTCAGTAGCTCAGAAGTTATCTACTTCAATGTCACTTCCTTGGGAAAAGCCTTCCTGAACATGTTGGCACCCCAGGATGTGTTCTTAGAGCAGCCCGAATTCATACTCACATGCCACGTACAACCAAGTAGTCTATGTGTGTATCCCTCCTTGGGTGTAAGCTCCGAGAAGACACGAACCACACCTGTCTCATTCACTAATCTGTCCCAGACACAGTGCCTGGCACTGAGTAGGTCTTCAGTAAATATTTAGGAAACAAAACAAGTCTTAAAGAAACTGAGATCAACTTAATATTACATACAGCCAATGAAAGTTGAGAAGTGTCTTGGCAATTCATTGTACAACAATGTAAATGTGCTTAATGCCACAGAATTATATACATAAGAATGGTTAAAATAGTAAACTGTATATTATATTTATGTTATCACAATTAAAAAATTATTTGCAGTTGGGCTCGGTGGCTCAGCCTGTAATCCCGCTCTTTGGGAGGCTGTGGTGAGTGGATTGCCTGAGCCCGCGGGTTCGAGACCCGCCTGGGCAACTTGGCGAGACCTCATCTCTACAATAAATCAAAAATTAGCTGGATGTGGTAGCGTGCGCCAGTAGTTCCAGCTACTTGGAAGGTTGAAGCAGAAGGATCGCCAGAGCCCAGCAGGTCGAGGCTGCAGTGGCCAGGAGCAGTCACTGCACTCCAGCCTGGGTGACAGAGTGAGACTCCAACTCAAAAAAAAAAAAAAATTATTTGCAATTCAGATGGTCAAAAGATCACTTGTAACCTGACCAACAACTGAAAATTACATGCAAATATTTCACCTAAAATTAATTCTGGAAAAGCAAAAATGTTGGAAACATTCTTTACATTATCCACTACTTACTTCTGACTGAGAAAACTAGAAAGAAACATAAATTATCCCATAAAATACACTATTTAAAAAAATATAGGCCTATAATATTTTTAACTTTTAGAAAAATTATTTTGTAACTAAAGAGATAATATTTCTCACTTATGAGAACCCCAAAAGCCCCAGAACACATTAAAAAATTGTATATTTGTTCCTACATGTTTAAACTTTAGTCACCTTTAAAGTACTTGCCGTCTGATGCAATACACCCATCGAGACACTTTTTCCCCTGCTCAAAAGAATTTTTGAACTCATCAGTTTTGACGCTTTTTAGTGCGTCTGCCATTTTTTGTTTCATCTCTTTCACATTGGCAAAATGTTTCCCTCTGAGGACTTTTTTCATCCAGGGAAACAAAAATAAGTCACTTGGGGAGAGAGTCGGTGAATAGGGAGGGTGGGGCACTGGGGTCATGTTGTTTTTGGTCAAAAATGGCCTGAACAGTCAGCACGATGTGGGTAGGCATGTTGTCATGGTACAAGGACCAGTCACCTGTTTGTCACAACTTGGTGCGTTTCTTCTGCAAGTCATGATGCAACTTTCTGAAAACTTCCAGACTTCCAAACTTTGGCTGATCATTTGATCTAGAGGAACAAATTCCAAGTGTACTGCAAGGGGCTCACCCTCCAAAAGATGATTACTGGTTTTTGGAGGGTCCCTCTCATATATATATATTTAATGACAAATGTTTTCTTCATTAATAATTAAAACCTTGTTTTTCAAAATTAGGAAATATTAAAAAATTTAAAAGTCTAAAATCTCATCACCCAAATGCCATCACATTCAATATTTTGTGCATGATAGGTACTTATCTTTATTCATACATAGGTCTTATATAATCTTATAATCTTGAATTTTGGCCCTACCCCATGTTAACATGTTTTCATGCCACAACTTGCAAATACTCCCTTCCTAATGGCTACTTAATAATCTAAATGCATTTAACTAATTGTCTTTATTTGGAAAAATTGGTTATTCTCAATTTCTCATCATTATAAAATTATACTGAAAGCAATACCTTTGAATTCAAAGCTTTTTTCCTTTGAATACAAAAGTGTATTTATTTTGGATAAATTTTCAGTTGTGGAATCCACTATAATAGATTCCCTATATATTTTGCAAATGTATTTCTAAAAGGATTACACTAGGTGTATTTTAAAAGTGTGAGTATAGGACGGGCTCAGTGGCTCAGCCTGTAATCCCAGCACTTTGGGAGGCTGAGGTGAGTGGATTGCCTAAGCCCACAGGTTCGAGCCCAGCCCGGGCAACTTGGTGAGACCTCATCTCTACAATTAAAAAAAAAAAAATTAGCTGGGTGTGGTAGCATGCCTGTAGTTCTGGCTACTTGGAAGGCTGAGACGGAAGGATCACCGGAGCCCAGCAGGTCGACGCTGGGGTGGCTGTGAGTGTGCCCCTGCACTCCAGCCTGGCCAACAGAGTGAGACTCCAACTCAAAAAAAAAAAATATTTCTCAATATAATGGCATATCTTAAAATATTTCCTTAAATTAAGATGTATGGTCATGATAGCTCAAGCCTGTAATCCTGGCACTTTGGGAGGCCAAGGTGAGGGGATTGGCTGAGCCCACGGGTTCAAGAACAGCCTGGGCAACTAGGCAAGACCTCATCTCTACAGTAAATAAAAATATTAGCTGAGTATGGCAGCACACGCCTGTAGTTCTGGCTACTTGGAAGGCTGAAGCAGAAGGATTGCCAGAGCCCAGCAGGTGGATGCTGGGGTTGCCATGAGCATGCCACTGCACTCTACTAGGGGTGACAGAGTGAGACTCGAATTAAAAAAAAAAAAAGATGTATGGTCATAAACAATGGCTAGTCTAGAACTCAGAACTCAGTTACTCACCTCCTGTTACACTCATGAGCACCATCCCTATGCCACATGGAGTAAGTCTGAACTCCAGAAACAAGCTCACAGTAAGTACTGGGCACAAAGACAAACACAGAAATGTAATTACTTAAGACCATAGCATACATGTAAAATTCAAGTATGAAAGGGAGAAACAATTGCTCTACTGACCTACATTCATTTAAGTATACTGTTCATGCACTGGGGGGGGAAGAGCAGCGTCACGTGGACTATTTTAATGTATAGTTGCTTAAATTCATCTATAATTTTAAATAATGTATGGTGTGAAATAAAGATCCAAACTTATATTATTCCAAATAGAAATCTCATTATCTTAACCAAATATTGAATAGTCCATGCACTTTCCCACTGACTGGAAATGCTACCTTTATCATAAGTCCCCATATATGTACATGGATCTATTTCTGGGCTTCCTATAACCTATTTTCCTAATCCTACTATGTCACCATATTTTAATTACTATAGTTTTATACTACATTTTGAAAGCTGGTTGGACAAGTCTAATTTTTTCTTGACAGTTTTTTATTGCTATTCTTGCATAATTATTATAATCCATGGGAATTTTCAAATTGACTTGTCAGTTTCCACTAACTCCCTTGACAGAACTTCCAATTCTGCCTATGGGAGCAGTAATGATGATCAGACCTACTCACCTACCATAAACAGTCATACAACTGGGCAAAACACAGGAAGCAACTGCTTCAGCACTGGGCAAGACACAGCAAAGGGTTGTGCATCTTGAAAGATGGGAAACACATGACATGAACACAAAATCCACCCCAGATTTCTGCCTGGGAGTGCTTTCCTAATCATGGTACAAGGACACAGAACCCAAGGCCAACAGCAGTCTCACTGGGCGGAGGAAACAGAAATCGAAATTCAGATTCCTGCTAAAGGGCTGGGATTTTGAGGACAGGGCATGAGAAAGGAGCTATGAAGGGCAGAAACCCCCAAAACTATGTCTAGGAATCCCGTTGAGTCTTTGAACAAATACAAGGTAGCTCAGGCAAGAGCTGAGAACAACCACTGGGAGGCTGGGAGCTGAACAAAGATCACAGAGGCTATGCATGGCTGAGAGCTGTTCAGGATCTGAGCAGACTCTGCTGAACACTCCAGGCATTCAGCTGAAACCCTAGAAGGGCCACCAGGATGACAGCCAAAGAGTAAGACTATTGTAAACCCACCCCACACGGGCTAAATGCAAGCCTCAGCAGAGTCTAGCTGGGCCAGCAGAAAGTTAATTTCTTACTGGAACAAAACAACACTCTTTAGACAATGACAGCAAATCTATCCTCCCCATCTTGTAGCAGAGTATGGGCATACGATCAAAAGAATCATAGGACATATAAGGAAGCAGAAAAATGTGACCTAGATACAGTATGGATGAGATTTGGCTTTTAGCAATTTGGCCATGCCAAGCCTAGGTATGGTTGTGTATGTTTTTCTTGTTGATGTTGAATGCAGCATGGATGTTGGAATGAGCAGGCAAGGACTGTAAAAGTTATTACAAATATGTTCAAGGACTTAAAGGAAAAGATAGGCATCGTGAGCAAGCAGATAGAGACTCTCGCCAGAGAAACAGATAAGGACCCTGCAGAGGAAAAGACCAGAGGACATGTGAGTAGGCCAGTAGAAACTCTACAAACTAAGTCTAGAGAGAGAAACATTGAAAGAAATAAATGAAACCTTAATACACAGTGGGACAATGTCAAGTAGGGAAATGTCAATATGGAGTCTCAGAAGGAGATGAGAAATTATAGGAGAAAAACATATTTTAGAAAGATAAACTTTTTCAAATATGAGGAAAAATATCCATCGATCCAAACAGTTCCATGAATTAAAAGGGAAAAAAACAAACAAACCATACCTAGGCTTAGGATAGTCAAATTGCTAAAAACAAAAGATCAGACAGCAGAGAAAAAGACACATTATACATAGGGAATAACATTAAAACAACTGCTGGCTTCATATAAAAAACAACGCAACCCAGAAGACAATGAAATGATGTCTTAGTCATTTGGGCTGTTACACAAAATCCCACACACTGAGTGGCTTATAAACCGCAGAAACTTATCCCTCTCAGTTCTGGAGGCTGAGAAGTCCAACATCAAGGTGCCAGCAGATTTGGTGTCTGGTGAGGACCCATTTCCTGGTTCATAGTTGGCACCTTCTTGCTGGGTCTTACATGGTAGAGGAGGTGAAGGTCTCTCTGGGGACTCTTTTATAAGGGAACAATTCCCATGAAGAGAGTGCTCTGCCCTCATGACCTAATCAACTCCCATAGGCTCCAGTTCTTAGTACCATCACCTTTGGGGTCAGAATTTCAACCTAAGAATTTGGGGAGGACATCACAGCAAGTGACATCTTCAAATTGCTAAAAGAAAAATAACCCACCAACCTAGAAGTCTACATCTCAGCAAAAATAGCCTTTATAAAGGATGAACAAAGAGCTGAGAAGCCTCCCATCCCCAGGAAACCTGCACTACAAGAAATAGTAAATGAGCCAAGCACAGTGGAGCACCCCTGTCATCTCAGCACTTTGGGAGGCAGACGTGAGAGGGATTGCCTGAGCCCAGAGATTCAAGACCAGTCTGGAAAACTTGGCGAGACCTCGTCTCTACAAAAAATTAAAAAATTAGCTGGCGTGGTAGCAGGCACCTGTGGTTCCATCGACTTGGAAGGCTGAGGAGGAAGGATCGCCTGAACCCAGCAGGTCAAGGCTGTGGTATCCAGGAGCGTGCCGTGACACTCCAGCTTGGGCAACAGAGTGCGATTCCGACTCAAAAAATATAAATAAAAAAATAAAAGAAATAGTAAATGAAGTGCTTCAGGCTAAAAAGGGATGATGCCAGATGGAAACTTGGATCTACACAAAGGAATAGAGCATGTAGAAACTGGTCAATATGGGTAAATTTTAAAAACTTGCTTCTTATTTTCTTTAAATGAATATTTGGCTGCTTAATGCGTTGGGAGCTTACATTATACACAGAAGTAAAGCTGACAAGAAGTGGAGGTATGTAAATGGAGGTATGTTTTTGTAAATTCTAACATTATACATAAAATTAATACAAGAGCAGACTGTGATAAGTCAGTTAAGGATGCATACTGTAACCTCTAGACGTTACCACTAAACAAAAAACAAGACAAAGAATAAAGCTAAAAAGTCAATAGAGGAATTAAAACGGAATACTAAGAAATCCTCTATTAACTCAAAATAAAAGGATAAAGAAGAAACAAGAAAATGAAACAAATAGAAACAGTGAGATGGTGGGCTTAAATCCAATCAGGACTAGTTACATACCTTTAAACGGACTATACACTGCAGATAAAAGGCAGAAATTTTCAGACCCGACTACCTAAATAAAATTACCCTCTCTTTAAGCTTACTACCTAAGACACAGTCAATAGATGACAGTAGCTACCCGTAATAGCAACCCAAAACTATTTGTGAGTGTGTGAGAAGACTTCTGGTCACCACCTAACAGTGACTCCAGTATAATCCCTATGAGGAAGAACTGGGGTATGAGGCTGGTTAACAGCAGGCATTAACTGACACTTGACACTCATTAATTCATTTAGTCTTCACAATGACTGTACAAAGAAGGCACTGCCATGGTACCCATCTTATAGGGGAGCAGACTAGGACCCAGAGAGGCTATCACGTGTTCAGGACCACAAGCTAATGAGTACATGTTCTTAATGACGCTGTGTCGCCTCTCTGCTGAAAGTCCCCAACCATACTACGTGGCTTGGAAGATGCTACATCACCAGAGAGCAGGGGCAAAGGACAAGAGCTGGTCAGCAGGCTTAGCCCAGCTCACAGGATGCAAAGGATGAGAGCTGGTTGGCAGGCTCAGCTCAGCCCAGGGCAGGAGCACTTGGCCAGTAGGACCGACGTGCAGCTCCCTGGGTAGGTGTGTCTATGGGGAGAAGGGCACATCTCCCTAACCACCCCAGCAGACTTCAACAAGATCTGTTCCACAAACCCCCCTTGCTTTAGTTCCAGGGCTCACCATGCAGTTTTCTGAGAATATTCTGACTCTGCTGGCAAAGGAGGAAGGCCCTAAGGCATGCAAATGTTCCAGGCCCTTGGCATTGAGCACTGTCACTGTAAAAAAGTAAACTGGCATCTGGTTTCTGCTTCAGATCCTCCCACATTGATTCCACAAGACTTAGTCCCCCAAGAAATTTCTCACCTCTGGGAAGAGAGTGAAAACAGGACTTCTGGTCTGGCAGACCTTTGGAAGTCCTGCATGGGGTGACCTCCTCAGTGCTAAGCTCCCACAGGAAGATGCACAAATGCTCTGGGAGGCTGGGCCACTGAGCCCTTGAGACACTAGTCTAAACCCTCCTGTTCTAACTGTAATAAGATGTGCCCAGAAGACAGATGATCATAAGTGTGTGAGGAAGAATCTGGAAGCATGTTACAAAGTACATGTATGAAAAACTGCCAAGATGAAGGCCCTATTTATTACACTTAACCAAATTATTTATCGAAGAACATTCCTTCAGGGTGGCCTCTGCAGAGTTTTACATGAATCATTCCAAACAGTAAAAGAAACAACCAATTAAAGAAAAATCCCCTAGAACCTTAAGGTGCCAGCAAGTTACTGGCATTCCATTAAGACCAGGCATGCTGAGTAAGTGACTTGCTGATCAAAACAAGAGTCAACCAAAAGGAACAAAGGAGTGTAGTGGCTCATATTTGTAATCCCAGCACTTTGGGAGGCTGAGGTGGGAGGATGGCTTGAGCCCAGGAGTTTGAGACCAGCCTGGCAACACAGCAAGACATTGTGTCTACCAGAAATAAAAAAATTAGCCAGGTGTGGTGGCACACACTTATAGTCCCAGCTACTTGGGAGACTGAGGCAGAATGACCACCTGAGCCCACAAGATCCAGGCTGCAGTGAGCCATGATCAGGCCACTGCACTCTAGCCTGGGTGACAGAATGAGACACCAATACGGAAAAGAAAACAAAGGAACATAGACAGCCTCTGTGTGGAGCACACATGTACAGTACTTCTGGATTTGCTAGAAAAGATTTGCAGAAATGACACTTCCCTAAAGAAACCCACGCCATCACCCACCAAAGTCACCTGCTCATTAGAGGCCAACCCGAGCCTACTCACTGACCTTTTACTGACTACATTTACCCACATCTTGCACAACCCCTGGGCCTCCCCCACCCTCTCACGAATATACTACAGGGCTTCTCACACTGTGTTCACCTGTCCTGCACCCTCTCTCCTGACACACACCTTCCTAGCTGTCCCTATGTAGTCAGGTCTTGGCCCAAGTGTCACCCAGGTGGGTGTGCCTTCCGTGACCCCTGTGGGTAGAAGAGCACCTCCCAGCTCACCACGCTCTGTTGTGTTACCCTACATTGTTTTTCTTCAGAGCACTTGTCACTGGTGTGTCTGCTGTTTCTCCCCTTCAGGAGAGGAAACTCCACGAGAGGAGGAGTTGTGACTGTTTTACTTTCTGCTGGGTCCCCAGACTTTAGGATAGTACCCGGCAAGGGAATGCAATATACATGGGAATGCAACATACAATTCAAAGTCGAGAAGGGAAGAGGGGCTTGAGTTGGTGGGCAGGTCTCATAACCAGGGCAATGAGGCGGCATGAAGGAATCACACAAGCTTGACCGGGAGAGTTCAAAATATTTTGTGGCGGAAGACACAGTTGGTAAGGGGCAGGGGTGGGATGTTAACCAACACATTTAGGCCTAGGGTCCATGTTTTAACCACATAGCTGTATGGCCTATATAGAAAAAAATACTGAAAAGGCCAGGGCCAAAGTAGTTAAGATCTTTAAAAGAAAAAAAGGGCAGGTGTGGTGGCTCACACCTGTAATTCCAGCACTTCGGGAGGCCGAGGCAAGAGGACTGACTGCTTGAGCCCAGGAGTTCGAGACCAGCCTAGATAACATAGCAAGCCCTTGTCTCTACAAAAAAATCAAGAGTAATTAATCGGCTGATGTGGCACATGGCTGTAGTACCAGCTTCTCTAGAGGCTGAGGCGGGAGGATTCTCTGAGACCAGGAGGTTGAGGATGTGGTGAGCCAAAAGTGTGCCACAGCACTTCAGTCTGGGTGACAGAGCAAGACCTCAACTGTAAATAAGTAAATACAATGGACTAAAAGTATGGTCTCCTGCCTATCATTTCTCACTCTTTGAAGGCTCATTACCTGGATTACCAGTAGCACCTTCTGAACAACGATGTTCCCTGAGACCCTAGCAGGCGGAAGGAGTGTGGGCTCTGAGGCTGGCTAGATAGAGTGAGGTGTCAACTCTCGCCCCTAACTGGGGACATGGGCTTGTGACCTCACGTCACAGGTACCAAGCAGGAGCCGCAGGGTCATGTGACTGTGTCTGTGCCATGCCCCGTGCTTGTGGGACCTGTTCTCCACCCCCTGCCCTCCACGGCCTAGAGCAGGGGCTTGGAGGGACCCCTCCTCCCTGGCCCCTGCCCTACACAGCAGCCAATGCACTACCTCTCTACCATGTGGAAGGAAGGCGCAGGCTGCATGCTGGGCTGGTCACCAGGGGCTTTCTAACTGGAGCTGGGAGCGATGGCTGTGAGGACAGAAGTCTGGAACTGGAGGGGACTCAGCAACAGCCTGTAGAGGGGAAGCGGGGAGGCTGGCATACAGAGAGGCCTTGGGACACACCGACACTGGCTGTGCTGGTCACTGGTTCCAGCTTTCTCTCCCACTCCAAGCACACCAGCCCACTGACTACCATATAACTCTCATGCCTTTGTGTACATTCATAGTTGGATGGGATGGGTCGACAATTCTTTCCAGGACCAGTGGGTGTAATTTCACACGCTGGTTAGCCTGAGTCTTCGGCAGCTGAGGTGTCGAGAAAGAGGACTTCTGTGGGTTTCTGTCACTTTCAACCAGAGGAATCCTAACTTCACTTCTCTGAAACTCAGTTTCCTCATCTGCAAAATGGGGGAAATAAAACAGCCCTCCCACGGGTAGCCCCGACCTGCTGGCAGGAAGTAACTACACCTGCAGCAGCACTTGCTACCCACAGGCTGCTGCCAAAGGCCAGGAGCCCTTCCTGATGCTGCTATTTCTCTGTCAGGTATGACTCCAGCCTCTGTCTAGAACCCAACTGCTGCTCAACCTCCACCGCCACCACCTTGCTTCTAGCTGGGGCCTATACTGCATCTGCCTCCTAGCAAGGGCCCTGCGCCTGGCTGGGTCTTGGCTGTGTCCTCCACAAGCAGTCAGAGTGGCCCATGGGAAGGCAGGTCAGAGAGGTGGGTGTGCAGTACCTCATCCTGACCCAGTGGCCTCCCTCTAGGCCTCTGCCAGCCCCTGTCATTCCTAGCTTTTCCTCACATAGCCACAGGCTCCACCTTTTCCTCACACAGCCACAAGCTCCGCCCACATTCTCTATCAAAGAACTCCCTCAAGCCTCCCTCCTTCCTGCCTTTGTCTTTGTGCCATCTTGCTGTGAGGCAAGCCCTGAAGGCTGTGTTTAATGCTGCAGCCCTTTCTCCAACCGGATCTATTTTCCTCCAAGGTACTTACTATTGACCTACTATATCTATTTTCCTACCCGCTTACTGTCTGTCTCTATAAAATATAAGAGCAAAGGTTTCTGACTATTTTGCTTACTACTGTTCCCAGCATGTAGCAGTTGTTAAATTAAGCTTAGCCCCAAACTGCCAGTTTGCATATTTTGGGTTTGACCTAGAAGTTTCTCTGTCACCTTTGACATGGTGAACTGTCATTTAACTGGATGTGTACACAACACAGACTAACCTACTCTTGTGCCAGTCACCGAGTTTTGGCCACAAGTGGCCAATGGGTTCAAATAAGGCAAATGCTGAGATGCAGCCATTGGGCTGTGTGCCCCTCACTTCTATCCTTCTCTCTGTCCATAAACCTCCTGGGCCTACCCAGAGGCTGCCCAATTCATGAATCATTCTTTGCTCAGTTACACTCTGTTAAATTTAATTTGTCTTAGGCGTTTTCTGTCTATTATAGTCACACAAGAAATATTTGCTGAGTGGAAGAAAAAATTTGCCTCCAATCCCCTTTTCTGGAGGTTGAGGCAAACACAGCTGACAACTACCATGAACCCCTTCTTGGGGCCTCCTGCACTCACCTGGCGCAGCGCACCCAGTGCGTGTGTCGGTACAGGGAGAACAGGAAACGCTGGCGGTACATGTTCCACACTTTGATGGACTTGTCCTCAGAAGCTGACGCCAGGAGCTGGCCATCATTCGAAAAGTCCACGCTTCGAACTGGAGCTGTGTGAGCTTTAAACTCTGAGGATTTCCCTCTTCTGGAAATAAAGAGCTTAATATTTACAACTCATTTAATTAGCATTAATATTTCACCACTGCACAGACTCTGAAATGCACAAAGTGTTTAACTCTTGCAAAACCTAACAGCAGTGTGGCAAGTCTGGGTTGCGCTGTACTCTTCATCAATACTGTTTCATACCAGTTTTGTTCATTCAAGTCACATCTGATACTTAACAAAAAAAGACCAAGCCAGGAACAGTGGTAATTACTCCTGTAATCCCAGCACTTTGGGAAGCCAAGGTGGAAGGATTGCGTGAGGCTAGAAGTTCAAGACCAGCCTGGGTAGCATAGTGAGACCTCATCTCTACAAAAAAATCAAAAAATTAGCCAGCATGGGAGCGTGCACCTGTAGTTCCAGCTACTCGGGAGGCTGAGGAAGAAGGATAGTCTAAGCCCAGGAGGTCGAGGCCATGGTGAGCCGTGATAGTACCATTTCAGCCTAGGAGACAGAGTGAGACCCCAACTCAGAAAAAATAGACCATGGCTGTCCCCACTTGAAATGCATTTGCTGTTTTTGTTTTCATGAGAAGCTGGAAAGATAACATAATACATCTCTGCCCTGCATTTTCAGTTCCTAGTATTCCTCTAAAAATGGCAATACACAGTTTAAAGAACTTGCAACCTAGGAAAGCTGAGCTTGATTAAATCAATGGTGCAAAGATGATTTTCAAACTGAGGTTCCTAGGAGTTGCTTGGCCTAGGAGTCTGGGGAGGGAAGGAGAAGTCTCCTACATCATCTGCCTGCACAAGACATATCCCCAGGTGACTGGACATTCCTGTTCCCACCTCAGCCTCCATCTACCCACAATGAGAACTGAGGCCCCATGTGTGCCTGAGCCCCCGAGTGAACCTGAGGCCTACTCACCCCAAAGGCCCATCTTAACTCACATGACCCAAAGGCTATGTGGGAACAACACACTTCAATTCTCAACATCTGAAAATATCAGATGCATTTTCCCCTTGACTAGGGTGGAAAAAGAGATGAGAAAAGAGCATGAGGCCTCTGAGAAGCAGCAGAAAACCAGTTCAAGCAGGAGTGGGCTAGACAGCACTGGGTCGTGTGCATGGTGCTGCTTGGGCAATGCTACTCTGTATCAGGCTACCAGTTCCCAAGGTACTTTCTTCCCTTTACTGTACATCCAGGACTCGAAAGTGTCCCGCTTAGCAAGTCATATTTACATGGGTGATACCCATGGGGAAAATGGCCATAACCACTTGAAAAAGATGAGGCAGCAGGACTTAGTGAACACAATGCACCTGTCTCAGGTCCGCCAGTGTTCACACTGACCTTGCGGACACACACACCTCACCCTGCATTGGGCTAGTCTGGTTGGTTGCAGCAACATCCACGGATCCAAGCCCAAGGCCTGGAAGTCCCACTCCACTCCTCCCGCTTCCTCTCCTCCCACATCCAGTAGATCTACAAACATAAGGCTGTCCCTTCCTGAATATTCTGAATCTCCTCTTCCCCCTGCCTGGCTCTGCTTGCCTTAAGGTAGACACATCCTCAGCATCCCTCACCAAGGTTACTGAGGAGCCTCTCTGCTGGTCTCCTGCTCCAATCTTTCACCCCCTCCTGGTCACCTATGTCCTGAGATTTTTACCTGGCTAAAAGCGTAACTCCAAGCATGTAAATTCCAGCGTAAACGTGTCACTGGCTCACCTCTAACAGAAAGCACAGTGCCCAGGTTCGCTGGCAAAGCGTCTCCCACCATGCTGATCTCTGTACTCAGAACAGTTCCAGTGCCTCACACACCCACCCTGCATCTGCCCTCTCCTAGCCTGGGCTGTCTCTCCATCCCAAGCCCCTCTGCCCCAAGCTGGGCAGGCTTAATTGCTTCTGATCTGCTATGACTATTTTGCTTACTACATTATATAGTGACTTTTATCTTTTTGAGTCGGAGTCTCACCCTGTCATTCAGGCTGGAGTGCAGTGGCATGCTGCTCACAGCCACCGCAGCCCCGACCTGCTGGGCTCAGGCGGTCCTTCTGCCTCAGCCTTCCAAGTAGATGGAACTACAGGTGTGTGCCACCACACCCAGCTAGATTTTTAATTATTGTAGAGATGAGGTCTCGTCAAGTTGCCCGGGCCGGTCTTGAACCTGTGGGCTCAGGCAATCCTTTTCACCTCGGTCTCCCAAAGTGCTGGGATTATAGGCGTGAGCCATCACATCTGGCCTATACAGCGACTTTTAGAAAACAGACTTGTCTCTCTCTTATTAAGAATAGGTTTTTTGAGGTAAGGAATGATGATTTATTCCTCTCTATAAGACCAACATCTAGCACAATGTCAGGCATGTGAAAAGTCTCAATACATTTTGTTGAATTCTACTAGGAATAGTCAATGCTTAAAGTTTCTTAGCCAGGTGTGATCTGGGAGGCTGACACTAGAGAATTGCTTGAGCCCAGGAGTTCGAGACCAGCCTGGGCAACACAGTAAGACTCTGTCTCTACAAAAAATAAAAAATTTAGCTAGACACGGTAGCACATGCCTATAGTCCCAGCTACTCAGGAAGCTGAGGCAAAAGGATTGCCTGAGCCCAGGAGGTCCAGGCTGTGATAAGCCATGATCATGCCACTGCACTCTAGCCTGGATGACACAGTGAAATCCCACCTCAAAAAAAAAAAGGCCGGAGCGGTGGCTCACACCTATAATCCCAGCACCTTGGGAGGCCACTGTGAGGGAATTGGGAGATTGGGAGGCCAAGGTGAGAGGATTGGGAGGCCGAGGTGAGAGGACTGCCTGAGTCCACAAGTTCGAGACCAGCCTGGGCAATTTGGCGAGACCTCACCTCTACAATAAAAATCAAAAAATTAGCTGGGTGTGGTGGCGCATGCCTGTAGTTCCAGCTACTTGAAAGGCTAAAGTGGAAGGATTGCCTGAGCCCAGCTGGTCAAGGCTATGATGGCTGTGAGCAAGTCACTGTACTCCCCAGCCTGGGCTACAGAGTGAGACTCTGGATCCAACCCAGCTTAGACTTCCAGTGGTCTGTAGGAGGCAAAGGTGACTATCACAAGTGTCATCACCTGACATATGAAATGACATCAGGAGTAACTGAAATAAATCAAACAAAAATGAGGAGGAAGTACTCAGGGGCTAGTAAAGGGAGGTTACAAGGGAGAGTTCTCTGAGTAGAAATCAGGAGTCTAGTTTGGCCTGAATTCAAGCATTTGGCCAAGAGAAAACAAAGAAAAGGCCTGGCATCTGCAATGACCAGGAAGGCAAGAGACAGTCAGTATCTAAAAAAATCTGCCTGTCTTCAGGCCTGCCCTTCACACCCAGCAGGCTGCCCTATTCTCAGCTGTGGGCTATACTCACAACAGGAAGCACACAGGAAACCGAGACACAGTGCCTGCTGTTTGCTGCACTGGTGCACACCTGGTTTCTGGCTCCTACTCTTGCTTTAATGTGGGCTGTCTGCCTCCCAGAGTCACCTATCCTTTCTACCACAATCTCTTGTCTGCCTGCTGGGGCAAAGTGGGGGCCGGGCCTGCCCTCATGCTTGCTCCAGCCTATTCTTTTTTGGCCTTCCAGCCCCCACTGATGACACGTCTCTCATCGCAGTACATTTGTGCCACACCTGCTCCCAGGAGGTGGAATCTGTTTCTTTCTCCTCTGCTTGAATCTGGGCTGCTGTTGTGACTTTACTTTGAGCAACAGAATGTGGCAGAAGCAACAATGCAAATTTCAGGCCTAGCCCTCAAAATGTCTAGCAGCTTCTAGGACTCAGCTGTCCTTCTGTAAGAGAGTTCAATTACCCTGCTGGAGAGAGGGCCATGGAGAACCAAGGTGCCCGGGTGACAGCTTGCGAGTCCCCGTGCATGGGTGACAGGCACTAGACCTGTCCAGCCCAGCTGCCGACTCAGTGGAGTTTTTGAGTACTCTCAGCCAATGCCAAATAGGGCAGAAGAACCATCACAAGTGTGAGGAGAGATCGTTGTTATCCTAAGGTCCTAAGTCTTGGGGAATGTCATGTGGCAACAGATAATGGACACATCAGTTTCCACCTGTCACCATGATCCACCACTGCTCTGGCCCCATGAGAACATGTTTAGAAACAAAAATTGGGCCAGACACGGTGGCTCATGCCTGTAATCTCAGCACTTTGGAAGGCAGAGGTGAGAGGATTGCCTGAGTCCAGGGTTTGAGACCAGCCTGGGCGACTTGGTGAGACCTCGTCTCTACAATAAATCAAAAAATTAGCTGGGCATGGTGATGCATGCCTGTATTTCCAGCAACTTGGAAGGCTGAGGCAGAAGGATTGCCTGAGCCCAGCAGGTCGAGGCTGTGGTGGCTGTGAGCATGCCACTGTACTCCAGCCTGGGCACCAGAGACTCCAACTCAAAAAAAAAAAAGAGAGAGAGAAAGAAAAATTGGAGACATCTACACAAGCCTAATCACTGCACTTAGATTAGCTATGATAAATTAATGACTCAGTATGCCTTTAGCTTATCAACTTGTTCACTGAGATATCCTTGAATTAGTAATGGGAGACTGAAGCTATGCTATGCTGAAAAAAGAAAAAACAAAACAAAAACAAAACCCAACAATAGGTAGTTCTAACCTTGCAAAGTTGAGGGTTTGGGAACATACTTCTCCTGGACCCCACACCAGCCTCTTCCTCCTTGTAAATCCTTTCTACATACATTCCCATTTACAGGATCATTAGGATAGGTTGCGCCTCTTCACTGGTTCTTGCCACCGTCAGGATAATATCCAGATACTGCAGCATGGAGTTTCCCCTGGGTGATGGCAGAAAAAAGCGCCCACTGGCAGGAGAGTACCCGTGAGTTTTCCTTTATTTGGGAGTGCCTGAACATGTGCAATCACAGGCTATAAACCAAATCCTGCCACAGCAGGGCCAAGGAAAATGCCCAAGCTCTTATCTGCAGAAGTATTTTTGGGTGTAGATGATACAATGTTGGGATTTGTCCTAGAAACACACCAGGACAAAAAAGGGGGTGGGACACGTGGCAGAGTACTGACAGGTAAAGCTTGCTGGTGGCACACGGGGTCACGCTACTCATTCTCTTCTCATGTAAGCTTGAAAATGCACATACTTAGAAGCTTAAAAACTTAAAAAAAAATCATGGCTCAATAATTTTTTGAAATAGGTGGGCTATCAACTAGGGTTTGAAAATCCTTTTTTTTTTGAGTCAGAGTCTCACTCTGTCACCCAGGCTGGAGTGCAGTGGCATGCTCACGGTGACCTGCTGGGCTCTCGCGATCCATCCACCTCAGCCTTCCAAGTAGCTGGAACTGCAGGCGTGTGCTACCATGCCCAGGTAATTTTTAAAATTTATTTATTGCAGAGATGAGGTCTCGCCAAGTTGCCTGGGCTGTTCTCCAACCCACAGGCTCAGGCAATCTACTTGCCTTGGCCTCCCAAAGTTCTGGGATTATAGACTAAGCCACCGAGCCCAGCTGAAAATCTCTTATAGAGAGACTTGTTATCACAGGACATGGCCTTACACAATGCAAGAATTTATACTTTAGTCAGAAAGTTTCTTTCATAAGGAAATTCTGGAGCCCAAGAATGAGTGATATAAATCAAAGAATACTTCTGGCTCAGGGCTTTCCAATAGGAATCCAAGGGCCCCTAAAGGATCCATGAGTGGGCGTTAGGAGGTCAATAAACTATAAGTTTTCAGTGATAATGTGCCGATGTATGTCTTTCTGGGAAGAAGATCTAAAGCTTTCCTCAGACCCACAAAGGGACTGGTAACAACCTCTACCCCCCAAAACACTTAAGACATATTTCCATGGTTAGAAACAGTTTTCTCAAAAAAGATAATTATGTATTCGAGATGGGGGAAACTGTATGAAACACTCTGACTTTATAGCAAGGGCAGCATACCTCGTACGCAACTGACACAAAGACAGTGCAGTGGGTACCTGGGAGTCTAGCAATCCCCAGGAGTGCTGGGGAGTGCCCTAGCTCCTGCTTTCTTTCACATTTCCAAATCCAAAGCACATCAAGTATTTCTTTGTTTTCTCTTACTTATCAGGAATCCAGAGTCTCACGGTTCTGTCTCGCGAGGCAGAGGCCAATAAGTTTCCATGTGGAGAAAACTGCACGCTGGTCACAACATCCCTGTGACCCACATATCTGTAGGCTCTAGCTTGTGGCTTGAAACTCCATAGCATGAGAAAGGTATCCCAAGAAGCAGTAGCTATCAAGAAACAGAAGAACAAAACCACCGTTTGTTAAAATACAAACACAGGCATGTCTCCTTACAAGGGGTGGCATATCTAGTAACAAGGTGTCTAGGTAACAGAGGGGCTGGAGGTTGTAAGGCTGACCATAATACAGCAAAAGTACTTTTTATTTTATTTTTTTGAGACAGGGTCTCATTTTGTTGTCCAGGCTGGAGTGCAGTTGGGTGGTCATAGCTCACTACAGCCTTGAACTCTTGGGCTCAAGCGATTCTACAGCCTCAGCCTCCTGAGTAGCTGAGACTACAGGGATATACCACCACACTCAGCTAATTCTTTAAAAATGTCAATAATTAAGAATTTTTAAATAATTTAAGAAATTATCCAGGTGTGGCCTTATAGTCCCAGCTAGTCAGGAGGCTGAGGCAGAAGGATCGATTGAGCCCAGGAGTTCGAGAACAGCCTGGACAACACAGCAAGACCTTGTCTCCATAAAAATAAAAACATTAGCCAGGCGTGATGATGCATGCCTGTAGTTCCAGCTACTTGGGAGGCTGAGGTATAAGAATCGCCTGAGCCCAGGAGGTTGAGGCTGCAGTGAGCCTTCATTGTGCCACTGTACTCCAGCCTGGGCAACAGAGTGAGACCCTGGCTTAAAAAAAAAAAAAGAAAAAGAAAAAAATTTTTTTTGTTGTATAGACAAGGTCTTGCTCTATTGTCCAGGCTGGTCTTGAACTCCTGGGTTCAACCAATCATCCTGCCCTGGTCTCCCAAAATGCTAGGATTACAGGAATGAGCCACTGCTCATGTTTTAAAAATATTTTTTAAAGACACTCGAAACAATATCACAATATCACAATATCAGGGCAGGATCCCTGGCCCTGCGCTGGATTAGAGCCAGGAACCGTTTCTAGTCAAGTAGGCAACAACACACCATCACGAAGTATACTGCACTGAGAGTCAATCCCGTCTTCAACACCTGGGTGACTGTGACTAGGAAAGTTACTTAACCTTTGTAGCATGAGGACTGGATGTTTCTCCTGAGAGGGCTGGGTGAGATAATTTCCTAAACTGTTTATGTGGAAATAATTTCACACTTACAGAAAAGTTATAGGAGTGGTACAAATAACACTAATATGTCCTTTACCCAAATGTAACTGCTGTTAATGTTTTGCCGCATTGGTGTATAATCTGCCCTGCATTCCTCTCTGTACGTGAACACATATGCACGTGCACACACACATATACACATGATTTTTTCCTGAACCACTTCGGAGTAAGTTGTATAAATCATGGCACCTTTATTCCTAAATACTGCAATGTGCTTTTCCTAACAATAAGGATATTTTCTCATACACCCTTATCACAGTTTCAGAAAATTAATCATAGATGCAATTCTTTGATCTACAAACTATATTCTATCAATTGATCCAATGATACTTTTTTCTTTTTCTTTTCTTTTTTTTTTTGAGTTGAACTCTCACTCTGTCACCCAGGTTGGAGTGCTCATGGCCACCACAGCCTTGACCTGCTGTGCTCAGATGATCCTTCTGCTTTAGCCTTCCAAGTGGTTGGAACTACAGGCATGCGCCACCATGCCCGACTAATTTTTTGATTTATTGTAGAGATGAGGTTTTGTCAAGTTGCCCAGGCTGGTCTTGAACCACTGGGCTCAGGCAATCCTCTCGCCTCCACCTCCCAAAGTGCTGGGACTCCAGGTGTGAGCCACCACACCTGGTGATTTAACAAAATTACATTAAGAAGATAAATAGCTTCTCCTCCCTTTTTTTGAGACAGGGTCTCACTCTATCACTTAGTCTGGTGTACAGTGGTGTGATCATAGCTTACTGCAGCCTTAAAATCCTGGGCTCAGGTGATCCTCCCACCTCAACCTCTCAAGTAGTTGGATAAGATGATCTTAAAAGTCTCTTTCTGTTCTGTAATTTTATGATATTTGATGACTAACAGAAGAGTCATGTGTGTCAGACATTAGTGTAAGGTTTTAAGAGAAGGAAGACAAACACAATCACTGGTGAAATAAATGCCTTGACAAAAAATGAACAAATAAACACATGAAAGGTAGACCCGAATCTTGCTGAAAAATACATTTTATTATATACATGTAGCCCCAGAATAGCCCAATATTAGGAAGAAGGTCAATGAGAGTCATTCACGTCGACTGTAGAATGCCTAGAGAAAACACAGCTCTATAAATGTAAAACACAATTTAGTATCATTGGGAGAGGAGAAACAGGGCCTGGCTGCATGAAGTTACTTTTAGCCAACATATAAAATTCATTTGGGCTCAGCCTAGATGTTATCTCCATGTGAAACAGTTAAAGTAAGCTCAAGCCAGGCACGGTGGCTCACACCTGTATTCCCAGCACTTTGAGAGGCTGAGACAAGAGGATTGTCTGAGCCCACAGGTTCGAGACCAGCATAGGCAATATGGCGAGACCTTGTCTCTACAATAAATCAAAAATATTATCTGGGCATGGTGGTGCACGCCTGTAGTTCTAGCTACTTGGAAGGCTGAAGTGGAAGGATCACCTGAGCTCAGCAGGTCGAGGCTGCAGTGGCCATAAGCATGCCACTGCACTCCAGCCTTGGCGACAGAGTGAGACTCCGACTCAAACATAAATAAATAAACAAACAAACAAACAAATAAATGAAGTGAGTTCACACATCCTAAGCTATAATGTTGCTTATCACTCACTTTCTAAAAAGTACAAAAAGGTGCTGTCCTACCACAGCTCATCAAAATTATGAAATATTTATATCAGAGTTTGGATGATCTGGGCTGATATAGACAAAACAGGAAATGTGATGCATTCTCACATGCTATGCTGTACTCAGGATCCTGGTGGAGCTCAACAAGACACACAAAAGCAAGTAAGACACAATTCCTTCCCATATCTTACATAGTGTGGGAGACGTGATAAATAACACCAAACCTATACAGAGGACTTTTATACGGCATTTACTCATTAATATTAGGAGCCAAGGAAGGGACATTTGGGCAGAAAGCTGACTGCAGAGAAAAGTGACCCAGGGTCAGATGCGGAGAAGGAGATTCAGTGCGAGGAGCTCCCATGCAAAAGCTCAAGGCAACAGTGTACTCAGCAGCTGAAGGATGGCAAGGAGGTCAGTGTTTCCAAAGCAGAGGGGAAAGAAGCAGTGGAAGGAAGCCGAGAAGAGGCAGATGTTGGTAGGTAAGCCCTGGCAGGAGGTGTGAATTTAGGCAGGGGAATTTCATGATCTGGTTGGAGAAAACTGTCACTCTAAGCCAAGCGTGGTGGTCCATGCCTGTAATCCTGGCACTTTGGGAGGCTGAGGTGAGAGGATCCCTTGAGCTCAGGAGTTGGAGATCAGCCTAGGCAGTATAGTGATATCACATCTCTACAAAAAAAATAAAAAAATTAGTTGGGCAGGCTAGTGCCTGCCTATAGTCCCAGCTACTCAGGAGGCTGAAGGGAAGGATCACCTGAGTCCAGAAGGTCTGCAGGGAGCCATGATCGTGCCACTGCACTCCAGTCCAGGTGATAGAGTGAGACCTCAACTCAAACAAACAAACAAACATCAAAAAAAGGTCACTCTAACAATGCAGAAAGGATGACCTTTTCAAAAAATTGTGTTGGGTCAGCCGGATATCCATAAGGGAGAAAAAGAATCTTGACCCCTGCACTTTAGACTATATATAGCAGTCTACATAGTCTAAGTGGCTATATGGCTAGTTCGTATGGCTCTAAATGGATAGGTGAAACAAGAAGCTTTCAGAAGAGAACAGATAATATTTTTGTGATACTGGAGTAGGCAAAAATTGCTTAAAGAGGATGTGAAAATTACTAATCATAAAATAAAAGAATGATAATTTGTACTATACTAAAATTTAAGAAATTTTGTTCATTAAGATATACCATGAACCAAGTGAAAAAGCAAGCCATAGAGTGGTCAAGAAGGTATTTACAATCATATGTCCAGCACACAACAGACTGCCCACACATAAAGAATGCCCTAATTAATCAGAAAAGACACCACTGCTCAATAGGACAAGAGACACAGGGCCTGAACAGGCACTTCATAAAAGAAGATCATCAAGTGGCCAATGAACACATGAAAGGTGCTCGATTCCATCTGTCATCAGGAAAATGCAAATTAAAATCACCATGCAATAGTCCTGCCAGGCATCAGAATTATTACAGTTAAAAAGATAACACCCAAACTTGGTACGAATATGAACAACCAGAATGCTCATATAATACTGGTGGTTATAACCACTTTGAAGTTCTGTGTTGAACTATCTATTGAAGCCGAATACACACTTAGTATTTGATTTAGCAGGTCTGCTCCTTGGTAGATACCCAACAGAAATTCTTATGCATAGTTTCCAAGAAGACACAAACAATAATGTTTGAGGCTATGCAAATGACAGAAAGTGCCAAAATCAAGATATATGGCAAAACCAGGTGTGGTGGCTCATGGCTGTAATTCCAGCACTTTGGGAGGTCGAGGCAGAAGGATCACTTGAGCCCAGGAGTTTGGGACCACACTTGGCAATATAGTGAGACCTCATTACCACAAAAAAATAAAAAATACACAAATTGCCAGGCATGACGGTGTGCGCCTATAGTCCCAGGTACTGTGGAGGCGAAGGCGGAAGAATTGCTTGGGTCTAGGAGTCGGAGACTGTGGTGAGCCTTGATCAGGCCACTGCACTCTAGCCTGGGCAACAGAGTGAGACCTCAATTCAAAAAAGAAAAGAAGACAAATGGTAAAAGGAGAGCCTGGGAGGCTTGCTAGTGACTAGATGTAAGGGAGAGAAAAGAGAGGCAGCAAAGTGCCAGGCGCGGACCTGGGCACCCCGGTGATCTCATGAGATGGGGAAGCCCAGAAGGCAAGGAGGCTTGAAGTGATGCAGGATGGGGTGGAAATCAAGAGTTATTTTTTGGGCATAGCAAGCTTGAGATGCCAATTAGACGTACATGTGGAAACGTCAAGTGAGAGATGGATAGACCCACCTGGAACCCAGAGAGATTCTGACTATACAGTGTGATGGTTAAAAGAACAAGTGATATGCTGGGTGTGGTGGCTCATGTCTGTAATCCCAGCACCTTAAGAGGCAGAGGCGAGAGGACTGCCTGAGCTCAGGGGTTCGAGACCAGCCTGGGTAACTTGGTGAGACCTTGTCTCT
This sequence comes from Tarsius wallacei, assembly GCA_963574415.1. Lineage (NCBI taxonomy): Eukaryota > Metazoa > Chordata > Mammalia > Primates > Tarsiidae > Tarsius > Tarsius wallacei. The sequence continues at coordinate 23,811 of CAUYQG010092455.1, forward strand.
ACAATAAATAAAAAAAAAAATTAGCTGGGCATGGTGGCCCACACCTGTAGGTTCAGCTACTTGGAAGGTTAAGGTGGAAGGATCGCCTGAGCCTAGCAAGTTGAGGCTGTAGTGGCTGTGGTGAGTGTGCCACTGCACTCCAGTCTGGGAAACAGAGTGAGAATCTGACTCAAAAAATAAAAAAATTAAATTAAATTACAAAAAAAAAAGCAGTAGAATTTGACACCCTGGGTTTAAATCTATGATGTCACTTAATGCTGTGCACTCCTGGGCAAGTTATTCAACCTTTCTGTGCCTGGTACACTTCACCTGAAAAATGAGTTACTGAAAGTATTAAAGGAGGCCAGGAGTGGTGTCTCATGCCTGTAATCTTAGCAATTTGGGAGGCCATCATGGGATGATCGTTTGGTCCAGGAGTTCAAGACCAGCCTGGGCAACATAGTGAGATTCCGTCTCTACAAAAAAATAATTAGCCAGACCTGATGGCATGCACCTGTATAGCCCTGACTACTCAGGAGGCTGAAGTAGAAGGATCACCTGAGCCTAGGTGGCTGAGGCTGTGTTGAGCTGTGAGCACGCCATTGTACTCCAGTCTGAGCAATAGAGTGAGACTCTGACTCAAGAAAAAAAAAAAACAGTAAGTAGTAAATGAAGTAATACTTGTAATTCATGCTTGTCACAGAAAATACTAAAATGTGGCTATTGTTGCTAAAGTTTTTTTGTTACAGTTGGGAATAGCCTAGAAAAAGTACGAAAGGCTGTAAAATGGATGGGGTCACTGAGGAAATGAGTACAGATAAAAGAAGGGGGGCAGGGTATATGACCTCCAGACAAGGAAGAGCGAAGGAAAGGGCACACGTGAAGCAGGAGGGGACAAGAAAACCATTGTGTCCAGGAAGACAAGAAGTATTCCAAGAGTGACAAGCTGTGGCAGGTATCTTGAGGAGACTGATAAGTTCAGAACTACTTTTTCAGGGCTCAGGGCAAAATGCTAATATGAACCTCTTACAGTAAAATGGCTAAGAATTTCAAGACAATAGCAGAGCATTAAACACAGCGTGAGGCCCTGTGCCACTGTTGGGGGTGGGGGCGAGAGGTACGGCCACAACGTTGGCCCTGGGCCTGGGGACCAAATGGTTTGGCAACAAGAATTGCTTCAGTGAAGTAGTGAGATCAAAGCCAGTATATATATTCAGAGTCAGGGTCCCACTCCATCACCCAGGCTGGAGTACAATGGTATAATCATGGCTCGCTGCAGCCTCAACCTCCCGGGATGAGACCATCCTTCGGCCTCGGCCTCCTGAGTAGCTGGGACTATAGGCACACACTACCACACCCAGCTTATTTTCTGTATTTTTTGTAAGAACTAGGTCTCACTGTGTTGCCTAGGCTGGTTTTGAACTCCTGGGCTTAAGCAAATCTCCCACCTTGGCCTCCCTAAGTGCTGGGATTGAAGGCGTGAGCTACCACACCTGCCTCCCGCCCCCTATTGATCGATTAATCTACCTATCTATCTGTCTACCAACTGATTCATTAACTCATTTAAAGCTTACAGAGTCCCTAATACTCAATATACAAGGGCCAGAAAAAGTGGTATTACAGGGTTATGATGCAGCAACAACTAACTAGGGGATGGGATGCATAGCCAGGGGAATACAATGTGAAGATTGATTACTGTGAAGGTGACACAGGGCTTGAGCCATTTTATGGGTCTTGTCAGTAGAAAAGGGCATCCTAGCCAGAGTAAGTTGCTCAATTTTTTCTCCATATTCATCCTCATAAATACCTGAACCTTATATTATACACAGCAGTAGGGACTGAAGGAATCAGACCCATGTTAAATCAACACTTGCTTACACAGATGCCCCTCGACTCATGATGGGGTGACATCCTGATAAACTTGCCATAAATTGAAAGTGCATTCAATGTCCTGAGCAACCCACCATAAGGTTGAAAAGTCCTAAGTCAAGCCACTGTCAGTCAGGACTATCTATCAGCACGAGGCCCGCCAAGGAGAAGTGACTGACAGAGGATGAGCACAGCCTAACCCGGGGTGAGGAAGCATTTCAGGACCTACTAATTATGGAACAACAGAAGCGGTAATGTCCCAATTAGAACAGCAGGGCTCAAGGTGCACTATATTTTCTTCTAAGCTTCAGAAAAACAGGGGGAAAAAAAGGCAAATAATCTGTAAAAACTCCATGAATGCATTCTTTTTAAAAACTATATAAAGAACACTGAATGTCCCTACTTACTTCCTTAATCTTAGGAAAGAATTGTTAAGGTATTTGATTACTGATGTCAACGTTGTACTGTGTCAACGTGGAATTTGTTTTCATACATTTCCATTGAACCACACCCTCGATAAACATTACCACATAATTTAAAATGTCAAAGCTTGTAGCATTCATCATCCACTGGCCTATTTTGAGATAAAATGTCAAAAGGAGGAAGCTGAGAGAAAAGGTTAACTAGTAAATCTACCAATTAAAATAAACTTATCTATATTCCGTAATAATAATCCACTGTTTCAAGAAACCCTTGTGAGGGCTAAGAAAGAACAAAGGTTATGCTTACTTGGGCCAGGCTTTGTCTCTGGAGGTGATAGCAAAGAACACACTAATGGAAAACATGCTTGCTCCCCATAAACCAAAAAGCAAACAGCTTCTGTGTCACCATAAGTACCAATGACTTCCTTGAGTCAACCCAAGCTCTCTCACTCAGGGCTTTAACCTAAGTCCATGGCAGTTACTTAGAGGTGTGCTCTGTCAGAATGCTATTTTCTGAAAAGAAATGGTACTGCCTCCAGATTTTATGCTTCTTGTAAATTACTTTATCTTTTCCATTGGTAATATGTGTAACTGATACAGAATTCCAGTATTACAGAAGAGGATGTAACAATATTCTTCCGGTCCTTGGCCACCTGGTTCCCCTTCCTAGAGGCAGCCAGCATCGTCATGCTCTTGGGAATCCTGTGTCTGTTCCCATGTGGTTTTAGTACAGATGGTGGCACACTTGCTATTCTGCATTTCACCCCTGCACTCTACCTCAGTCCACTTAGTGTGACATATATTGGAGATTGTGTTTTGTTAATACTTACTGCTGCCTTATTCTTTTCCCCTCTTATTTTTAGTAACCTTTGATTATTTTAAGGTTATAGAAAAATTACAAGGTAGTGCAAGAAACTTCCAGATAGTCCTTACCCTAGATTTTGCCATTGTTTACATTTTGGCCGTTTTCTCTCTACTTTTATATATGCATACATTTTCTTAATCATTTAAAATGGAGTTAGACACATAATGTCACTTTACGACTGAACATTTTGGTGTGGATTTCCTAAAAGCAAAGACATTCACTTACATTAGCCATACTACAATTAACAAAGGCAGGAATTAAACAGTACTGTTTAATGTACAGTCCTCCCTCCATATCCGTGGGTTCCACATCTGCGGGTATAACCACAGATCAAAAATACTCCAGAAAAAAAGCATCTGTATTGAACATGTACAGACTTTTTTTCTTGTCATTATTTCCTAAACAATAACAAATGTTTACATAGCATTTATACTGGTGTTAGGTATTATAAGCAATTCAGAGATGATTTAAAGCACATGGGAGGTTGTGCACAGGTTATATGCAAATACTTTTCCATATTCTACAAGGAACTCAAGCATCCTTGGATTTTGGCATCCTCAGGAATCCTGGAACCAGTTCCCCCAGATACCGAGGAACAACAGTATTAGTTTATTCACATTGTATGTGTACACACACATACACACACACATACACAATTATGATTGTTTTCCCCATCCAAGGCATAAGCCAGTATGTGGGCTGCATTAATCACCATGTGTCTTCAGTCTCTTGTAAACCAGGAAGAAGAAGGTTGCTCTTTTGTTGCCCTTGATATTCTTGAAGACAGTATCTCTGTTATTTTGGTAACAAGCTCCTTAATTTTTTTTGCATGTTTCTGCTTCATGATTAGATTCAGCAGATACACACATATATGGGGGGACTCCAAAAAAGTGGAATTATCTTTTGGGGGATAGGCTCCTTGTAGTACACTCGGAAAGTGTTCCTCTGGATCAAACGGTCAACCAAAGTTTTGGTCTGGAAGTTTTGAGAAAATTGCATCATGATTTGAGGAAGAAATGTCCTGAGCTGTGGCAAAGAGATGACAGATTCTTCCACCATGACAGTGTACCTACCCCCAACTTGCTCAGTATTCAAAAGTTTTTTACTAAAAACGGCACGGCACCCAATGCCCCACCCTCCCGATTTACCTGATCTCAACCTGAGCAACTCTTTTTTTGTTTTCCAGATGAAAAAAGTCCTCAAAGAAAACGTTTTGCTGATATGGAAGAGGTAAAACAAAAGATGGCAGAAGCACTCAAAGGAATCAAATTGACGAGTTCAAAAACTTTTGAGCAGTGGAAAAGGCATCTCAGTAGGTGTATTTCATCACACAGAGAGTACTTTGAAGATGACTTAAGTTTAAACATGCAAGAATACACAATTTTCATTACTAAATTTATTACTAAATTTTATTAATTCCAAGTTTTTATTGGTCCCCCTTATACATTTATTTATTTATTTATTTATTTATTTATTTATTTATTTTGTGGAGACAGGGGTCTCACTATGTTGTTCTGGTTGGTCTCAAACTACTGGCCTCAAGCAAGATATATATTTTGGATAGAAATATTATTGCTATGTTGTGCCCTTATTAGTGCATAAAGTTAGGGTACCATAATGTCTCTTTGTCCTAATATTGGTGATTCTAACCTTCATCACTTAGTTTAGGTGATCTTTAGTATTTTTCCCCTTTGCAATTAATAAGTAACTTGTAGGGAGATACCTTAAGACTATATAAATATCCCCTTCCTCACCAAATTGTCACACCCTGATCTTAGCATCCTTTGACAATTTTCTAACCCATCATTCTTTATAAGTTACTACTTAATGTTTAATTAGGTAATTAGTGAATTAATATTTTTCAATGTATTTATTACTGTAAGGAAAAACCATTCCTTTTCCTCCACTTATCTATTTATTCATTCACTTTTTTTTTTTTATCAGTGTGGATGCATAGATTATGTTATTCAGTGAATTACAATCTATGACCACCGTTATTTATTTTGACTCTCAAATTGTTTCAGATTTGGTTAGTGAAAGCCCCTTAACCTTGCCTCTGTGCCCTTCTAAATGTTTCCACCATTTTTCAAGTACTTCCTTACTTTCTAGAATTACAAGATGTTCTAAGATGTACTTTTCCTTTCCTGTCCCTGGAATGAGCCTCTTTTCCCAAGAAGCTCTGATTTCTTTTAATGGAGAAGGATATTTAGAAACCAAGATCTGGGTATTACGTTTGTTAATTGCTACTGGTGTGTCAACAAACAGAGCTAAGAAATTATACAACAATAAAAAATCACAACAAGCAGATCCAAGAAATTAGTTATATATAGAAAGCTACCTCTTATCTATATGTAGGTATGCCCATGGATGCAGACATTAAAACCATGAGTCCCAACCTAACACCAGGGAGTACACTCTTGCCCTCCCTCTTTCCATATTTGGAAATCTCTTCTCCTACAGTAAGAAACCTGGCTCCCAGTACGACCAGTGTATTCTTGTTCAAGACAAGTGTACAAACGTGGTTTCAGAATTATGAAAGCACACCACTGCAAAAGTAATCTGATAACTAGAATCTAAGATTTCTGCTTAGCTTTTTTTTTCCATCCCTGGGAGGCAATTGCATTATAGGAGGCTCCTTTCTGGTCTTGTCACACTTAGGGTTATTCTTCCTGAGGGTGGGTCTACTTCAGCTTTGAACTTAGTCCTGGGGCATGTCCTTTATTCTAGGTGTGGTCCCGATTCTCAAGGCATGGCCTTTTTGGTGTCTCAACTGAAGGCCTGAGATTTCGGCTCTTTGTTGGAGCTGGAAACCTAGACACCCAGCCCTGCATGGTCACAAGTGTCACCACTCAGTTCCTGGTCCACAGTCAGTGAGTCCTGTAGGCCTGATTCCTGCCTGTCATGTCCTCGGCTCAGTCAGGCTGTCACTTGCTCCTGCTCTATCTCTCTGCTGTGCAACAGGAAAGTATCCCAGAAGAAAGCCAAGGAGATCCTAGGACTCATCTTGTATGTTTCACTTCTTGCAAGGACCCTCGTTTTGTACCCTCTGTGGTAAGGTCCTGAAAACAGTTGCTCACATATTTTTGTCTAGTTTTATTTTTTTATTTTTTATTTTTTTGAGTCAGAGTCTCACTCTGTCTCCCAAACTGGAGTGCAGTGGCCGCTCCTGACCACCGCAGCCTCGACCTGCTGGGCTCCAGCGATCCTTCCACCTCAGCCTTCCAAGTAGCTGGAACTACAGGCGTGCATTACCATGCCCGGCTAGTTTCTTTGATTTATTATAGAGCCGAGGTCTCACCAAGTTGCCCGGGCGGGTCTCGAACCCGTGGGCTCAGGCAATCCTCTCGCCTCGGCCTCCCAAAGTGCTGGGATTACAGGCTGAGCCACCGAGCCTGGCTTGTCTAGTTTTAAAGCTGTTTTCAGCTAGCAATGAATGTCATGACTGGAGGCAGAAATCTGCCTTATTCCTTTTAATAGCTGCCTAGCAACCGGGTATGGTGGCTCACGCCTACAAGCCCAGCACTTTGGGAGGTGGAGACAAGAGGATTGCCTGAGCTCAGGGGTTCAAGACCAGCCTGGGCAACTTGGTGAGACTTTGTCTCTACAATAAATCAAAAAATTAGCTGGGTGTGGTGGTACACGCCTGTAGTTTCAGCTACTTGGAAGGCTTAAGCGGAAAGATCGCCTGAGCCCAGCAGGTTGAGGCTGTGGTGGCCGTGAGTGTGCCACTGCACTCCAGCTTCAGTGACAGAACGAGACTCAGACTCAGGAAAAAAAAGCTGCCTAGCTGTCTGTGGTGTAGCTGTACCTTAATTTATTTAACCAGTCTACCCTATTTAGGTGGTTTGCAGTCTTGCGCTTTTACAAATGGTGCTGCAGTGTGCATGTGTCATTTCTGACATGTGTAAACATGTTGTGATAAATTTCTAGAAGAATTATTGCTGAGTCTGGGTCAAAGAATACATATTTTAGAATTTGATAAAAAGGTCCATGTTCATAATGTACCATTTTACCTAACTTTATACATTTGAAATATATTTCTTCTCAGGCCTTCTCATTCCATATTCAAAAGCATACTGATAATTCAGGTTACCTTTATTAGAGATGTCCTTGGATTTTCCAGTCATTTCAGAAGTCCTGCTACATATCTTCCACCCCCATTACATCCTACTGTGGGGTCCATGACTTAAATTAAACTCAGCTTTCTAGTGTGAAGGCACTGTTACTTTATGCCTTCTGCTGCATTCCTAGGTTCGGGCTGGCCCTTGGGTCACACAAGAAACACTAGACTGCCTTCTTCAGGGAAAAGTAAACAAGGAACTCTTCTAGAGAAATCTATGGGAAGGAGTCCTCCATAAGTATTTTTAAGAAGCAAAAAAGAAAATGCCATCCCCAGGCACACACATCTATAAACCCAGGTGGAAGTGAGGGAGAGGCTCACACATAAAAAAGACAATATCCCAGTCTCAACCAGAGAAGCGTTAATGTGCAGTTCCATCAGGAGTTTGCACTATCCAAGCATTGCATAGTAATATAATTAAGTGATAGCACTAAGGCAAAGTCCTCTGCCTTGAATGAGGGAATAATTGAGCCTGCTTTCTTTCCAGCTGATACTAAGTAATTAGCAATCTACTGTAAGTAGGGTCCACAGGGGCTGTTGGTGCTTTAAAAAATAATCTGTAGGAAAGACAAGTTGAAGAAACTGAATTTAACTTATTCCAATTTCACATGTCTTTGAGGACTGGCAATAACAACACAAGCCTTTACTGAGTTGCAACTATGGGCCTAGAGGCTAATTTTTTGATTTATTAAAGAAATGAGGTCTCGTCAACTCCTAGACTCAGACAATTCTCTCGAGGACTAGTACTTTTAAATACTTCTAAGGGTTCCTTTATTTAATCTTCACGACAAGATAGATAAAGACCATGAGTACCATTTTACAGATGAGGAAATGAGGCTTAGTGAGGTTAGGTAACTTGCCAAGGTCACACAGATGGAAAGTGGTAAGACTCAATTTAAAAAAACCTTTTTTTAGAAATGAGATCTTACTCTGTCACCTAGGTTGGGGTACAGTGGTGCAATAATAGCTCACTGCAGCTTCCAATATGTGAGCTCAAGTGATCCTCCCACTTCAGCCTCCCAAAGTGCTGAGATTATAGAAGTAAGCCACAATGCTTGGCCCCCATTTTTAACCCACGTCTATGAGACTTCAATGCCTGGGCTTTTTAACCAATAAGCCAGTGCATCTCAAAGGATAGGGGGTTTACAAATTATCTCTATTAGAATTACTGGGGACCTTGTTAAAAATGCATATTTCTAGTAAGTTATAAATTATTTGGAAGATGAGATTCAGGAATATGAATTTTTGATAAGTTTCTCACTTAATTCTGATACACATTGAAATATGAGAAATGCTGCACTTTTACTGCCTCTCAGAGTGTACACGAAATTACTTTAGCAGTTGGGGGTAATTTTTCAAGCTATAACAGGAGAAGCTCAACAAAGCCACTATGTAGGTTGCCGTCAAGAACCATAATAGAGAAAGAATTCTTGGCAAAATTTTATTATAGTTTCACTGCAGGGAAAGCAACTTAAAAGTTCTGAATTTCATTCTGCTTCTATTCAGTCAGAAAAGGAGAGATTAACTTGTTCTGTACCACCATTTGTTCTTGACACACCCACACATTAAATAGGGATTTGAGTCAATGACAGGATAACCTTGAAGGAAAAAAGGGAGGGAAAGCGACAATTTCAACTTTAAAATTATTTTAAATAGAAACTTGCAAAGTGCAGTGCAGATTCTGCAAACCATGTGAAAATACTTTTAAACATGTGTACTGTTCGTTTAAACTTGAGTGCAGCCCTCTAGGGAAGAGACTGCCCTCGTGGCAGTGTCCGGAATCAGACCCCAAACCAGGCTCCCCCAGGCTCTGCATGCATGCAGCTCCCCTTCACATAGTCCGATCCCGCGACTCTCCCTCCTTCCTTCCTTAAATCCCCCTGGCAAGACTCCAGTCACACTACCTTTTTGGAGAATGGATCTACACCGGTGAAAACTCTGGACACCCCCACCCCAGACAGATGGGAAACACTACAAAGTCATGGTCACTAAGTTCACACAGGGCTTCTCCACAGGTGGGCGCAGTTCTCCACGCCCACCTGATGACTATTCTGTAGCTTCTCTTCCTCCATCATTTCTAGTCCCCTTCCTACCTTGGTTCCGTGGTACCCCCTGTAACGGCTTTCTCTCCCATCTCTCTGATGTCTTCTCAGGTTCTTTGCTGTCTCCTCTTCTGATCTCGAGGTGGGAGCTCCAGCACACAGACAGGGGCCATTTGCGCTCTCTGGTCTGCCTTCCTCCCAGATCCCATCCATTTCCTGACATTAAATGCCACCTACATGCTTGTGACTCCCACATTTCTCTCTGGTTCACACCACCACTCTAGTTTGAAACCCCTATCGTCTCCTGCTGGTCTTACTACAATACTCCTAAAAGATTTCCTTACTATTATGATAGTGCAATGTCCACATAGCAGCCAGAGTGCTTTCTGATGTATGAATGGAATCATCATTCCCTCACTACAAACCCTTCAACAATTTCCATGACTCTCGGAGCAAAATTCTAAAACATGTCCTAACTTCCGGTGGCTCCAGTAACATATTACCATGAAGTTGGAGGCATAAAACAACAGAAATTTATTCCTCATAGTTCTGGAAGCTAGGAGTCCGCAGCAAGGTGTTGGCAGGACCACACTCCCTCCAAGGGCCCAGGGGGAGATAGACCTGGGTCCTTCCCTCTTCCAGCTCTGGTGCCTTCAAGCACTCCTCTGCTAGTGGCCTCCTCACTAGTCTCTGCCTCTGGCTTCACATGGCCTTCTCTTTCTTTTCTGGTGTCTCTTATAAGGACACTTGTCATTGGATTTAGGGCCTACCCAGATAGTTCAGGAGGAGATTCTTTTTTTTTCTTTGAGTCAGAGTTTCACTGTGTCACCCAGGCTGGAATGCAGTGGCATAATCACAGCTCACTGCAGCCTTGATCTCCTGGGCTCAGGCCATCCTTCTGCCTCAGCCTTCTGAGTAGCTGGGATTACAGGCATGTGCCATCATGCTCAACTAATTTTTTTTTTTTTTTTTGAGAGATGGAGTCTTGCTATGATGCCTTGGCTAGTCTTGGACTCCTGGGCTCAAGTAATCCTTCTGCCTTGGCCTCCCAAAGTGCTGGGATTATAAGCATGAGCTACCGTGCCTGGCAGATTCTTAATTATCTACAAAGACCTTTGTTTCCAAATAAAGTCACATGACAGGCTCCAGGGATCAGGCCATGGACACATCTTGTGGAGGGCCACCATTTAACCCAGGACAGCCTCTGAGGCCCTGCCCAACGGCCTCTGTCTCCCCCAGCAGCTTCATCTCTCTCTCTCTCTTCCTGTTTACCAGGCCCTGCCCATTCTTTTGCTTCCCTGATCTAGGACAGCTGTTTCCCATCCTTGGTCTTTGTCTGCCCTTCTCTTTCCAAACGTCACACAGCTCACTCCTCCTACAGGTCTTCAGTTAAATCTAACTTCCACAGAGAAGGATTCTTGACACCATCAATGTGCATATGTCCTCCACGTCATCCTCCCTCGATACACCCTGCTCCTGCCCTTCATGGCACTGAACTGCTCCCTTTGCTTCATCAAGCTGCACTGAAACATGAATTTGTGAGTTTACTTGCTAATATCTGTCTCCACCATGGGACCATTAACTTCTCATGCCATTTTATGGGGCACATCTGTTTTGTTCACTTCTGCGTGCAAACCTAGAGCACAGGACAGCATCTGGCGCCCGGCATCATTAACTAAATAAGGAAATACTAAGTAAACAAGAGTACCTCCTCTTCCCTTTCACAGGATTAGATAAATGCAAATAAGTGGTCTGGGACAGCAACCAAACAGCTGAGGACACTGTGACCTGCCACAGTATCGCTTCCTGCCCAGCCAGGGTGATCACACTTGGCACAAAGGGAAAAGTAGTGCCTGACTAGTCCGAGTTGAAGAACTTATCTAATTTTCAGTTCTGTCGTGGACAACTAGACAACTCAGGAACTCGTTTCACCTTTACATTCACCTCTACCTTTTGTCCAAAGGGACTGATCAGGCTTTCACTGAAATTTTAGAAAACACTCCAACACAAACCGATTTCCATGCCCCACCTAATACTAAGCAGACAGATTCACATGTAACTTATTTCTGCAAATTTCAAATGACTCAGGCGTTACTAATAGTAATTCTTCCTGGTCTGTTCTCAAGTCTAGTGTGCACAGAGAGGCACAGAGAAAAGAGAAATTTTTTCTGGGACACTTGAAATTCTCCAGCTTCTCTTGTTTTTTCTGAAGCATTTTTGAAAGTTGAGATATAATTCACATACCATAAAATGTACCCTTTAAAGTGTACAATTCAGTGTTTTGCCCAAAGTTGTACAGTCATTGCCACTAATTCCAAAACATTCTCATAACCCCACGACCGGCCAAAATACCATCTCCCTTAGCAATCATTCTCTATCCCTCCCTCCCTGCCCTGACTATCACTAATGTTCTGTCTCTATGGGGTTTCCAGTCTTTTTTTGCATTCACAAAACCTGGAAGCACAGAGAAATGAAGTGATTTACACAGAGTTGCAAGGGTCACTTAGTAAGAGAGCAAGATTAGAACAAGAATCTACAGGAACTTTTAAATGTATAAAGCATTGTCCTGAGAACAGCTGTTCCCTGGTGGCGTGTCTGGCTAGGGAGTGGCCAGTGTGTAAGGTTAGTCAGGAATCACTACAGAGAAAGAGAGAGAGAGGCCACAGGTGGAAGGGGGCTGCCCTTAGGGACAGGGGAAGTGGAGGGTTATGTGGATTATTTATTTATTGTTTTATTTAGAGACAAGGTCTCGCTATGTTGCCTAGGGTGGTCTCAAACTTCTGGGCTCAAGCAATCCTCCTGCCTCAGTCTCCCAAAGTACTGGGATTACAGGAGTGAGCCACCACACCTGGCCGGTTATGTCGTTTATAAGGCAGGCTTTTTTCTTTTCAGCTCAGGGCACTGAAATTAGTGCTAATATGCCTGGCTGTCCACCCGCTTCTTTTCTGTTCATAGTGGTGGGTCCTGGAGACCCCTGGTCATTTCTAGTGTGTTCACAAGCAGTTAAGCAGGAAGAGTGCTAACACCACTTCAGACACCTTGCAAAATCATGTGGGAACCTTGACTTTATGTACTGCTGTCTGCGTTTCCAAGTAAGTAAATGAATGACAAGCTGAACTTACCTCTGTCACCAGCATAAATGTGTACACAGGAGCATGATCCCATAGGCTACAATCATCACAATCCATTTGCAAAAATAATTAGGCACATATTTTATTTTATGTATCTTAATCAACATTGCAAATACCATTAACAAAAAAGGATGGAAACTGCTCATGGCACCGAAAAAAAAACTCATCGTTCATGAGATTAAGCAGGATCTCAACATACTTTGTGCTCTTTCAAATATATTATTAAAACAGCAATTCAAAAGGGCAAACAAGTCAAAACTAAATATTTTATTAATTAAAACTAAGACCCGAAACCAGCTAAGATTACACAACTTAAAAATAATCTCTAGTCTTCAACCTAGAAAAGTTTGATTTGACAACATATAATGAACGTGCAGGAGCCTACTACCGAGTAAGTAAATTTTCTTTTGCAAACAAGTTATTTTGAGCCATAGAGTTCCTTCTGATGACTAGATTATCATTTTTAAAAAAATGACTAGAAAATGCCTAGTTAGATAGTCACTTGGACACTAAATGACAGAGTAAACATTTAAAGTTGAAATGCCTTGACCACCAAATATTTTCTTAAAACTGTCATTAAGCATGTAAATGAACACAATAGGTCAATCTTAATTGTCTACAGCAAAAGAGAGCTTTGGTACCAATAATTTCGAATTAGGGAGTCAACATATGTTTTGTACATAGCATTAGTGCATTTTTGGAGTCAAAAGTGAAAATGTGAGTCTTGTCTTTCTGTTACATTTACTACTGGGAGGAATGAGCAGCCTGACCATTTGGAATTATTGGTACAAATAAAACATCAGCCTAAAATCTTTTCCTAAAAGACTGCTGGGTCACATCCAGCAATTTAGAGCAAAAGCAAATAAGGAATTAAGTATTTTCCTTTTAAAAGTCTCTTTTCCCTTTTGATAGGAGCACTGAGATATTAAAATAAAAATCACTATAATAAGTACTTCCAGAACATCACAATTTTAGTTTTCCCATATGACAGGGAGCTAACAAAAACAACAAACAATAAATAAAGAGAGAAAACTTAAAAATAAGAGAAAAATAGAATTTTTTTTAAGTGGACTGGGCAAGTGGAGTGGGTGGGTTTAGGAGAATCCCTTTGAAAAAACTGGGATTGTAAATCCTTCTTAAATAAAACCCAGGGCCAGCCATACTGCACATGGAATCCGGACAATTCTTTGATAAACTTTAAGGTTACTGAATAACTTACAGAAACTATGAACACATTTTCATTTTAAGAGGCATAAAAGAAACAAAATATTAAAGACTGCATAGCAATTTTATTTTTTGAAATGGTTATCCCAAATGACTCAGATTTTGCAAAGACTCTCCAGTCATCAAGCAAACACTAAAAACAACTCTACTCACGAATACTCTGAACTAATTATTTATGAAGCATGCATTTTTCACAAATCTAGGCCAAAGTGAACTAATTAAAATTTAATTCTAAATTCAGCCTGTGATTTCTGGATATGACACTGGTATAAAATCAGTAAAAATACATTTTTAAAAAATATAAAATCATGTTTACTTCTCAAATAATTTAGTTTGGAAAATATTTATATTCTCAGTCAAAATATTACTCTTAGAGTCTCAAAGTTTTAAAAACAAAACTGGTTCAACAATTGTCGAAATGAGATGACTACAAACACTGACTACAACAACTTTTCAACCCACGGAAATAAACCACTTCAGGTGAGCTCAGCTCCCTTCATTTTCAAAATCTTGCCTCTTTTCCAGCTTTATGAAATGAACATTGCTCAACAGCTCCACATCAAAAGTAGAAAGATAAACCATGTTGTGAAGACTGCACAGGGACTGGGTCTGAGAAGGGAATCATGTGCAATCAACATTTCACAGCTGCAAGGATCAGGAATGAGCCCAGCATCCACAGTTTACAGATGAGGAAATCGAGACCCAGACATGTCAAATGACTTGACCAAAGTCGTATTTCTTGACTGGGCTGTGCATGCACTCACTTCCTGAGAGCTGCCTGGGCACCAGGCTCGATGCCAGTTGGAAGCCAGCGTGAACAACTGCCAAGGCGGATTTTCCCCCCAGCATTTTAAAGATAAATCCTTAAATTTCTTGGTTAGCAGAACTCGTAGCAGAGTTCCACAGCCTTTGCAGAACCTGGCCCACTTTCAGTTTCACACATTTCAATAAACATAGTTGGGTTTAACTTAGAGAGGCCTGGACTGTGTTTACTTTAAATGATTAAGCATTAACAAAGGGAGGCACAGGATTCTGAATGAGCCCCTTTCCCATACATTCATAACTTAAGGAAGTGCAGTCAGAAAATGCCCTACGCACAAACGAATTCACAGAGGACAGCTTACTAAATCAGAGATTTGAGGTATCGATATATAGATCAGTTCAGTCCAACAGCTCAAGTTTACAAAGTGTGGAATGGACATATCTCCCCATTCATTCTATGTGGGTATGGTTTTCTGCGATATGTGTATGTTAAAAAGACCTCCAAACTCACGTTCAAACTAATGTCTTTTTTTGATGATTCACATATCTAAACCCAGGCCTTTCTTCCTAAGATCAAATTTCTTTGATTTCTACTTGATTAGAGGAAAATCGGATTTAAAAAAATAAAAATCTAAAATTGAATGTGCTGGCTAACAAAGAAATTCTATGTACTAAAAACAGCAATAGCTCAAACTGCATATTTATGAGTTTTGTTTAAAAATGGGATATGCAGTGAGCTTATCCATTAACGTAAATCATACCTCATTTTTGCCTGGACTTTTACATTCTTTTATACTAAGTCTGGCACTTAAACGTTTTGTGTGTCTTAATTCACAGTCAACTTCTTTAAGGAGAAATAAGAGACCACATTGACAAAGCTCTTAAATAAAACAATACCCCATCAGGAAGGCACTTTGAGACAGCAGCACTCGGGCACCCAGACTCAGTGTGAGACACCACAATGAACCCCAGCTTTTCCATGCCCCACAGATGACCACTGGGTGACCTCTGATCAAATACAATCTCCAAGAAGCTCTTAAGGCTCTTTGACTTTCTCAGGAAAGTCACTGTCAGCTCACAATGAAAATGCTGTTGTGCGCTTCTATCTCTCAAAACTCCAAATTTGATTTTTATCCAAAGCATCACAAGTTCTCATCTGCACATTAGGGTGGCCCTCCGGTGTCCGATAGGCGCTAAGACACAATCCCGAGTGGGGGTGGAAAATGGTGCCATCTTCTTTAAAATGCCAAATAATGTTGGTTGGAATGGGAAACCCATCTTTAGGACAATTTTGCATTCCGACATGATTTTTTTGCTCAGGAACCTCCGCACATAACTCTGTCACAGAATTAAACCTTATTTCTTTGTTTGAAGTATATTCAAAGAATTGATTGCCTCCTTGACCGTGGCATCCAAACAGTGAGAGGTTAGCACCTGTGGGGTTGTTGTCGGGAGAATTATAGTCTAAACACTCAGATGAGATCCCCATACTGCGAATGGCCCCATGCCAGCCTGGCCGATCCTCTGGAACATGTAAGTTAGGGAACACGTTCTTCAAATACCAGTCAAAGCTCTTGCATCTCAGTCGTTCTCGCAGTAATTTTCTTTCCGAAATGTCACCATAGGCTTCTTTCCTGGCTGGAGGGTTTCGATTGTAGAAGTGCTCTTTGTATTGGTCCATCCACACCTCTGCAGCCCGGGCTGTGTTCTGCAGGAAATTGGGGCGGGCATATGGTGCCCGCTTGGGAAACACGTGGCCCACGTGGGAACAGGGGTGGATCTCCAACTTGCCACCACACTGCCACACCCTAAAGGACAGTTCAAGGTTTTCACCTCCCCACACTTCCATTCCCGTGTCATACGTTCCCAGGTATTGGAAATACTTCTTACTGACGGCAAACAATCCTCCAGCCATGGTGGGCGAACTGATGGGGTCGATTCTTGATAGCCGCCTGTCCCTTTCGTGCTTGGGGACAGAATGCCACTGGAACGTCAAACGCCAGTCAAACCCACCAATCATGGGCTCCCCTGTCTGCATATAGAATTCAAAAGTATTCCAATCAATGGTGTCGATCACAGGACAAACAACAGCTGTTTCGTCCCTGCCAATCCTTTCCAGAAGTGGTTCCAACCAACCAGAATTACACTCACAGTGGCAATCCAGGAACGTGAGGACATCCCCAGTGGCAAAAGTGGCCCCAATCAGGCGGGCCCTAACCAGTCCCTCTCGCTTATTGGTCCTGATCAAGCGTACCCTCTCCAGGCTGCTGATGTAGGTTTCAAGCTGCGCCTTCAGATACACTCTGTCACTCAAGTCATCCACCAAGATGATCTCCTTCAGGAGGACGGCAGGAGAAGTCTCCAAGACACTGTGAATGGTGCGGAGCAACGTGGACCAGGCCTCGTTGTAGAAGGCGATGATCACGGAGGTGGTGGGAAGCCTCCGGTAGTTGAACTTCCTGGACTTGCACTCGTACATTCTCCTGTCCTCTATGTGGCGGTGCAGGGAGATCCGGTCACTCAGGTAGATGTTGATGGCGTATCTCTCAATGAGCTCCTCCTGCTGCTTCAGCGCTCCCTCGTCCAGCTGGAGTTTGCTGGCCCTCCCCCATTCCCCGAGCGCATGGGAATCTGCGGGGGGCTTCTCGTACAGTGGGCGGGACAAGTCCTCCACCCTCTGGAGGTCTGCGAGCCTTCGTGACACCCTGGCCTGGCCGGCTTCTGGGGAGGCGTGGAAGGTGGACCCCAAGAGCTCCACCAGCACATAGGCCACTGTTAGCAGCACCAGCAGCAGGCAGCTCTTGCCGGCACACGTCCACCGCACGCCCATCCGGATCCTCATGGCTGGGGCGCAGACGCGGCCACCCTGCCACCCCGCAGGGGACCCCGGCATGGGCGCTCCCGGCGCAGGTGGGGGTGGACTTCCCGGCAGACCCCTCCTCGCATGCGGGCGCCGGCTCCCCTGCAGCCGCCGGGGCCTTCCAGGGCTCACCCGAGCCCCGTGGTCGCCGGCCTCCGGGGCAGCTCGGCTCCTCCGTCCCCACTTCCTCCTGCTCGTCTCACAACTTTCACAAACTCTCCAGCCAACACCCCACCCTCCCCGGCCGAGGACAAACCCCTCCCCTTCCCACTCACTCCTCCTGGCGGCAAGTCGGCGAAAGTCGCCTGCCAGGCCCGACCTGCAGAGCGGAGGCTCAGGGTGGATGGTCGGGTGGCCCCGGGGTGCCCCACAGGCTCCCGAGGTCCTAGGGAATCCTGGGGGACCCCGCCTGGACGGGAGGGCAGGTGTCCCTCCAGCAGAGTTTGGCCCATCGCGACAGGAACACAAGCCTCGCACTCACCGAGTTGTTTGCCGCTGGGGCTGAAGTCCACGGAGGTGACCGCGGCCTTGT
>CAUYQG010092457.1:0-10633 GCA_963574415.1 Tarsius wallacei
GTCTATTCATATCTTTAGCCCACTTTGTAATGGGACTGTTTGTTTTTCTCTTTTTAGCATGTTTGAGTTCCTTGTAGATCCTTCATGTTAGGCCTTTGTCAGACATGGAGTTGGCAGATATTTTTTCCCAGTCTGTGGGCTGTCTCCCTGCTCTCTTGATGGTTTCTTTGGCTTTGCAGAAGCTTGTAAGTTTAATGAGGTCCCATTTGTCTATCTTATTTCTTATGGCCTAGGCACTTCAGGTTTTGATCAGGAATCGGTTGCCAGTTTCAACTTCCATAAGAGTGTCTCCTGCATTTTCTAAGGTTCTTACAGTTTGAGGTTTTACATTTAGATCTGTGATCCATTTAGAGTTAATTTGCACATAACTCTTAAACTGTTGCAGTCCTTTGTTGAGGGACCATGTGGCCTCTCCCATCCCTTCATCTCAGCGGCCCTCAGACCTTCATTGATTATTTCCTTCAGAGCAGGAGTATTCAATCCTCTGCATAGCAGAATTGCCTGTGGAGCCTTTTCCAAGTATTCTCATCTTGATCCCCTCCTAGAGAAGCTGATTCCACTGGTCTGGGCAGAGCCCGAGCCTCAGGGCTGGGGTAGAGTGAGGCAAGAGAGGCACTGGCTCTCAAGAACCTGCAGACGCAGGGTCGGGTGCTGTCCTTATTTAAAGCCTTGAGATTTTGTTCATCACAGATTTTGTAATTAATTTTGATTTTTAAATATGTGACATTAAGATACTATTTATCTTGATTACTGAGTTTGGGGCACTCATTCAATGTGGTGAGTGAGGTATTTTCTAGCCCCGGCTCTGGTAAGCATCAGCATTTTGCTGGAAGCCTTGAACTACAGTACACAGTCATTGCTCCAAAACCTCCTGGGATGGGGAGCAGGGGTTCCCACAGCCCTTGATACCACTGTACAGAGATCGAGGGCTGCAGGTCAGGGCCATCCTGAACTTCTGGAGACGTTTCAGAGAAGAACCAGCAGTAGCCTGACTTTGATGGCTTCTTCTGCTTCCTGGGGACAATTTTAAGGCAAGCAGGATGACTCTGGTACCCTGTGTTCTGTGCTGGGAAATTTTTCTATGGAGGGAAAAAAGACATCTGCATAATCTTCTCTTTCTGGAAAAGTCATCCAAATAGTCCCTTGACACAAAACCCTTCAATTTTCTGAGGGAGTAAATTAAATGCCTTCTCATTGTTTGAATAGCTAATGCTCATTACGGTTTACATTGGTTTGAAGAGAAATTTTCAATCCAGTGGAGCTGAATTTTGTGTGATAGCTAATTATCACTTGCCATAGCAAGATGCTGTGCTGGGGTTTTGGGGGGAGGGTGCATCTAAATGGATTTTTATGTCACCTCACGAGGCAGATATCACTGTCATTCTCATTTTACAAATGAGGAAACTGAAGCCCAGAGAGGCCGGGAAACTTGCTGGAGGTCACACAGCTGACAGAGGACAGAGCTGGAATTGGCACTCTGTCATTCTGACTATAGGAATTGAAAAATTCAGAGTCCAGACTGGAGCCAGGAAGCCAAAGTCCCAGCATGGAGCCACTGCATGAGACTGAGTAAACACGCCCTCCTATACACTGTCTCTGGGCCTCAATTTCCTCATCTGAACAGAGAGGGTCGGGCAGCAGAGCTGTCCTGGATATCCTGGCCCTGACATGCAGGAAGCCTGTGACTGGAACCATCTGGGTTGGTGTTTCCAGCAGTCACATGCCCTGATGCTGTCTTTTGGGAAAATGCAGGAGCCGTGGAGGGGAGGAACCTGCAGGAAATTCTGACGCAAAGGACAGTGATGAGATTCCTGGTCAGAGTCTTGGAAACCACCTTGGCCAATTTCTTCAGGATCTTCTGATCTAAGGATGCAGCAGTTCCTAAGCCCTGAGGGTCTCCTCCCCTCCCCTCAAGGATCCAGGCTCAGCAGGTAGAGAAGGAACAGGTGCAGAACCAGTCTTGGTGAGGGATGGAAAGAGCAGATCTCAAAAGGGCCTGCTGGGATGGAGTCAGAGAGCACAGGCTTACCCAGAGGAGTCTGGGTTGGTGAAACCAGGAAGGGATGGTGCCCCCAAGAATCCCCCAAGTGCTCAGGAGAGAGGAGCCAAAGGAGTTGCTGGATCTTTGTCTTGTTCTGAGGCAGGGAGGAAAAGGCTACCTGAGGTCCCAGTCTGGGAGAAGAATTGGCTCCACCCCATGAGGGGGTGAGGATGGAGGAAAGGGGGTCAGAGAGCTGAGGTGGTGAAGTTCTGTTTCACCATTGGACGGGCTTGAGGAGCTGGGAGGTCAGGGCAGCTGAGTGTGGTGGTCAAGAAGAAGCTGCAGCCCTCCCTTCAGGAGATGGAGCGGGTCACCACATTTTTCAGAGGATGAGGGAATCCTGGAAGCTGTGAGCCCCTGGGAAGCTCCTGTTAGGGCTGAGCTGCCAGAGAGGTCAGTGTCTGGTGACCAGTGCTCTTCCTAGGATTCTTCTTTCTTCCGTGGTGGCCAGGTGTGAGGTCAGTAACTTAGACCAGGGCCTTGTCCTTTGCTGAGTGAATGAGAGAGGAATCTGAGCCTGCTAATGGCTCCTGGGGCCTCACTGTGATGCCACTGTCCCTCCCCTTCCTGCAGGGACACATGGTGGCCACCATGTTCCACATATTTTCCTCCCTTGGCTGAAAATCAAGATGCCTGCCCTCTGTCACCAACACTTTCGTTGCCTTGCTGGGAAATCACATGGCCACCAAACAAGAGGGTTGCAGTTAGTCATCACAAAAGGTCTTGCTGTATCAAAAAGCTGTGATTCTGTGGAGCTCCTTGGTGACTTGCAGATCCCATGACACTTCGTTGACTACAAGCGGATGATGTCCCTTGGTCACCCTTGGTGCAGGAACACTCGATTCTCATGCAACATCTCAGGTCCCCAGTCACCAGGTAATATGAGAGATTCCGGAGAGAAATGACTGACCCTATAGAAACGGACATACTGACCGAGTCCCTTTGATCTGCAACCTCCTGACAGTGGCAAGGTCCCAGCCCCTGCCCTGCCGCCTGTTCCCCCCTTCCTGTCTCCTTCCTTCCAGAGCATCCCAGTCTCCAATTACTCAGAGCTGCAGGAGGCCTGCCAGGGAAGAAATTAGAGCTACACATCAACTATTCTATATTTACCACCTGACGGCTGAGGAGGATCTATCTTCTGCACAATTAAATGAAAAGAGTTTTAATATCGGCAGGCAAAGGACTCTAGCAACAATGGAGAATTAGGTTAGAGCCAGCAATTGGATTAGTGCCCAGCTGCAAGTGAAATAAGGACTCGGACACAGGAGGGTCATACTTCTCCCCGTGACAGGCCCTTCCTTGGCAGGGGGCAGAGAGGGTCTGGGATGGTGAGACCTGCCTGGGTTTCTGAAACTGATCCGGTCCTGAGGACCCAAAACAGGGAGGGGTAAACTTTCCCAAAATCTTCTGCAGAAGAGAAAGACTTTGGTCAGGTACAGTGGCTGAGTGAACATGGGGTCTTGATGGCTGCTGTCCTGGAGTCCCACAGTCAGCCAGCTGCCCCATCCCCAGCTGAGAAGTAGACCTTACCAGTGTCCCACGTTCATTCTCTCCTTTCCTGGTTCCCAGCTTCTCCCACTTCACCAGGCTTGCTGAGACCACTTCCCTCTCCCCCAACACCTTCCCATGCAATCTGTAAACATAAGCAAATCAGTCTTCCCTACACCAGCCTCCTTCCCTGGAGGGTACAGAGGAATGCAGGGGCACACAGGCTCCCGCGTGACAGTGACTGAGGGCACAGCAAAGATGCCACCATGGTAGAAGATGCAAACAAATTATTGTCTTTTTCTTTTTTTTCTTAAATTTTGCACAAAGTGACTTTTTATTTAGATGTATTAAATGTGAGATGCATGAATGCACCCTTGCTTTGCTAGTATTTGTTTGGGAACAAACTTCAGCGCTGCCTAGGGAACGATGGCACATGCACTTCACGTGGTTTGTGGCTGCCGTTTACCCCCGTCATGGTTGCTACTGTGACATAGCAAACCCAAATCTTTAGCTAGAAGCTAGGGCAAGCCCTTCCCGCCAGCTTCCAGAGGTGGGCGCCATGTCTCCCATGTCAAACAGAGCCCCGGAAAGCATCCAGGCCAGCCCTGCCTCCTGAAAACATGCACGCTCTTATTCTGTTTGCATAGACCTCCGTAAGGGAAGAAGACTCTGCAGCCAACTGGCCTCTTCTGGTCGCGTTCATCTTTCTCCCTGACAACTAGCTCTTTCTTTCTCTTACCTGTCTCTGGGAATAGTCTAAGTTTGCTGGTGCATTATCTCAAGAGAAGACAGTATTCAGTAGTGATTACCAGAGAACTCTAGTCATCTTCCTCAAACTTCCAAACCTAACAGCCCTGAGTATATACTGAGGTTCTTGGGTTGTTATCCCCATTGCAGAGGGTAAAACTAAGGCCCAGAAAGCAAAAAGTCCCCTAGAGAATTAGGTGTGGAGTGAGACTGTCCTGGGACTCCCTGGTCCCACAATCCATTAGTAAAAACACAAGATAGACTTACTGTCAGTCCACAACATGCCCAGTCCTGAGCTGAATTGGGGTTCGGGGTGTTAGGAACATGGTGAGGTCTGAGATTTTTGCCCTATTTACATGTTAACAAGCCAGCCTATAATTGTTTCATGGATGTTAAGCAAAGATACAAGATTTCTGGGTCAGAGACAAAAGACTTTATTACTCGTAGCAAAAGCAGTAACCAGAGTGTCATAGGACTTCTTGGTTTCTCCCATGATACCCAAGTCTCACAAAGTCAAGACAAAGGGCCCATGATGTATAGGCCTCTTAGTGGGTTGTATTACAGGAGAGCAACACTGAGCTTGGGAGCTTTGCGACTTTTCAGCAAGGGTAAGAAACCAGTTCTTTGCTTGGTGGGAGATGTTACTGTATCTCCCAAGGCTGTTCACAGCAAACACAACCCTGAGAAATAGCCCAGGTGAAGAGTGGCTGGGTCCTTGCATTCTCAGCATACCCAGCAGGAATGTTTGGGGATGTTCATGAGCCATGGCAAATTATCTCTTTCAACAGGGGAAAGACATAAGAGAAGGAAAGAGCATTGTTCCTGCCCTCTGGGTACTCAGATGACCAAGCTCATAGGAGCTTCTGTGTATCTCCTTGGAATTCCACCTTTTCACTATAAAAGCAACATCATGAATAAGATCTGGGTTCCTAGGTATCCCACAGTAAAAGCAATACCCTCCAAAATGTTTGTAGAATGAGGTCTGAGTGAGACCATACTGACATACTAAATAAATATATCTAAATACATCTAAAAGCCTAGAATAAGACGGTACTCATAGTACTTCCCAAGTATGTCAGTTAGGATAAGATATGTTAGGCTGCAGTAACAAATAGCCCCAAATCTCATGGTTTAAGTCTCACACAGGTTTTTTTTTTACTCATGACATGCCCATCATGAGTTAGGTGGGGCTCTGCTTCAGGCCCTAGTGTAGTTCAAAAATATCTGTACTTTAGCCAGTACCTGAGACTGAAGGGAAAAAAAAATATGGAGAGGTACATATCACTTCTATTACAGACCACTGGCCATGATTAAGTCAAGTGGCCGTAACTAACTTCAGGTGGGCATAGAAGGGTTGTCCTACACTCTACTGTGCACAGAGATACCAGATGATAGAGATCCAGTCCCTGTGACACCCAGCAAGAAGTTTTACACTCTCCTCTATAAAGAAGCCAGAACAGGACATCAAAGACGAGGCATCATCTATGTGGCTTTAGGCAAAAAGTAGACAAAATGAAGCTCTAATCAACAGACTGCTGTTCAAAGAAAAGGCCTTGCTACTCATCAAGAAGGCTTGATAAATATACATTTTTTAAAGTTGTCTCAAAATATAAGAAATGTCTGGGTGCCATTGTTTATGACTGTCCATTTTAACTGACTTTTAACCAATAACCATTAGTCTTGAAGGGCTTATCTTCCTCAGACTCAATTCTCCCTGAAGCCCCAAATGGAGTTAAGTCATTCTTTTCTGAGGGGTTAAATAAGTGTGTAAAGTCACTTCAAATTAGGGAGCAAGCCTGTGGAGGGTAGACCATGTGGGTGCTCCCTCAGTTTTCTCATATGTGAAATGGAGGTGCTAATGGTACCTACTTCATAGGGTTTTTTGTGAGGATTAAGATGACACATATGGTACGCTTAGAACATATTGTCTGTCCCCAGTGTCTGGAATAGAAAAGGATTAGCTATTTCTATAATTATTCCATGAATACACAACCCTTCCCTTCAAGATTAAGAGGTTTCAGCACCTTGCTACATCCTAGAGATTTGTAAATTGTGCTGCCTGAGACATCTGTTATATGTTTGTGAATTTCTCCTCTCTGCTGACTTCCTATGGACTCTAGCTAGGAAAAAGGCATCTCTGTTCCTTCAGTGTCCATGAGGAAGACAGTGGGTGCTCCACTTCTGGGCGGTCTCTCTGTACTGGCAATGTTGCGCCTGGTTTTCTTCTACATTCTTAAAAGCAAATGCAACTCACCAAGAAGACTGATTTCCTTCAAAGACCATCCTGCCTAGTTCATATGAAAAATATCGACTTCTCCAGTTACCTCCGTCTTGATTCTAATTCATGGAAAATAATAAACCAGGACTACAACCCTGAAGGTGTGTTTGTCTCTTTCCTGACAGTGTACCTGGACGGTGAGGTCTCCAGGTGAACTCAAAGTGCCCACACCTAAGACAAGGGGTGATGTCATATTCAAACAGCTTGACTCCTATATTGGTCAGCTTCAGGCTGCCATAACAGATACCACAGACTGGGTGGCTGAAGCAAGAGAAGTTCATTTCCTCACAATTCTGGAAGCTACAAGTTCAAGATCAAGGTATCTTCAGGGTAATTTATTCTGAGACCTCACTCCTTGGCTTGTACACAAATGTTCTTTCCCTGTGTCTTCATATGGTTTTCATTCTTTGAGCCCTAATTTTCTCTTCTCATAAGGACACTAGTCATCTTGGAATAGAGCGCCCTCCCCTCATGAACTCATTTTAACAGAATTGCCTCTTTAAAGGTCTTATGTCTGAATAATCATATTCTGAAGCACTGGGGGTTAGAATTTCAACATATGACTTTGGAGGGGACACAATTAACTCACAACACCTTTCTTCTGGTAGTTTCAACCCCAGTAGCAGAGATGGAGGGCAGGTTTCGATTTATCTCACTGTCAGTCTGCAGTGTGAGTTGCCCCCACTGTCATCCCACCTTTGCCTAGCTCCTCCATTGCGTCCAATTATTGCAATGGGTCCCAGCCCCTCCCTGACCTGCAGGAACCTCCTCCCTGCCCCGCCCACATTCACCTTCACCTCTAACCTCCCAAAGCCTTGGTCTCCCCTTTCTCTTCAGTCTGGGGTTCCTGTAAGACAGCTGATACCCGCCTGGGCCATGCAGAGAGAGTATGGACAGTGTAGGCTTAGCCCACGCTGTGAGGCCAGAGGCGGGGATTCTTGGCAGTGAGGCAGGAGGCCAAAGCTCTGGAAGGGATATTTGAGATTTTGGAGAGAAAAAGGCCTGGGAGGCGTCCTGCTGGATCTATTTGTCCTCCTCGTCCCCAACCCCTGCCCATTAGCCCTGGCCCAGTCCTACTCAGTGGGAGAGGATGGCTCACAGAAGT
This sequence comes from Tarsius wallacei, assembly GCA_963574415.1. Classification (NCBI taxonomy): domain Eukaryota; kingdom Metazoa; phylum Chordata; class Mammalia; order Primates; family Tarsiidae; genus Tarsius; species Tarsius wallacei. The sequence goes on from CAUYQG010092457.1 coordinate 7,660, forward strand.
TCCCAAGGGCTCCCCGTTCTCCAAGTCCTGAAGAGGCCAGAGGACAGCCTTTCCCCTTCCTGGTGGAGCCGCTGGGGTTGTAAGGCTTCCCCTTCACCTCATCTCCCTTGCATTTAAAACCCTTTTTTCTGTGTGTCTATCTCTTTCTTGCCTTGAGAGTCTGCCTTTCTGGCTATGGGTCTCTCGGCTGCAAGAGGCTCTGTAACGGGGCGTGAAGCATCTAAGTCAGAGACTTCGATGTTTAGGTGGTCTGATATTTTTGTTTGTTTTCATTAGTGTATCCACAGTGCCCGGCACATGGTACACCATAGGCTCAATAAAATGTTTGAATAAATGAATGAATAGCAAGGATGAGCCAGCCTTGTCTGGGGCCCCTCATGTGCTGTGTAGAGCAGGGAAGAATGGTCAGGAGCCCCCTTGTAAACATGGGCATACCAGAAGCCTGGAAGGGTCCTCAGGCACACCTTGTGCGAAAGCAGAGAGGATCCAGGGATCAGGAGAAGAATCAAAGTGGAGAGAAACCAAGAGAAAGCACAGACAGGGAGTGAGTACCCCATCACTGGAGCTATGCGAGGTCAGCTAGACACCAGGAGTCCAGGCTGCTGCCCAGAGGAAACACATTAAAGGCCCTGAGACAGTGGATATCTTCAGGCTCCATGGTGGCAGAGGATTCTGACTCCAGGCCTGGCCCTGCCCCCCGGACCTGGGCAGGCCGCTTGCCTTCTCTAGGCCTGGGTTTCCACATCTATATTGTGTTGGAAGCAATATGACCTTGAATTTCATGACAGCCCCTCTAGCCCCCCTCTCACCTGAAGATTGGTTTTTTTGAGGCTTGGAAGAGTCTGTCGCGGAAGGGTGGGGTTTGGTCCTTCCCAGAGCAGCTCAGGGTGAATGTCCCTCCTCAGATAAGAGGGGAGGAGCCAGGGCATTGGGGAGCACCGAAGGAGACATGTGAAGGCTCCAGTGAGAACCAGCGTAGCCCTGGCTCCCACGCCTCCAGCCAGCCCCCACAGGCCTGCAGCTCTCAGTTCGGCAGCCCCAGGGGTGCTGGAGGAGTAGATGAACGCTTAGCAGGGTCAGGGGCCATGACATCTTCCAGGCGAGCCCAGGCCAGAGGCAGGAGCTCTGAGGAACACACGTCGAGCAGTAGAGGACCTCAGGTTGGGAGGCAGGAGGCTTGGTCTCAGCCCCTACTCAAACTCTGATTTTCTGTGTGACCATGAACAAGTGACTCTCCCTCTCTGAGTCCTAATGTTCTCACTTACCAAGGCTGAGTCTGGGCTCTGCTGAGATGGGGACAGGAAGGAAGGAAGGTGAAGCTGATAGAGTCTTACCCCTTCAGTCAATGTGACTGAGGACAAAAAGTAAACATGGCAAAAATAGACATGCAAAATCTGTAAAATGGGCTTGCTAATCTCTGTCCTGTCTCCCTGCCTCTCTGTGAGGGCTAAGAAATGAAAACCAACATCTGCCTGTCACATGTCAGCAGGCAGAGAGTCCTGCATTCATCCTCTCATCTGACCTGCAAGTGGACCCAAAGGCTGGGCATTTTCATCAGAAGCAGGTTACAAGGCATCACGGGGCCTACCCAGACAATCCTCTCTTTTTGGAGCACTCTCCCTTCCTGTGGGAACCCGCACTTCCCTGTCACACTCGTGGCATTCCTGCCTGTTTCTCGTGGATCTCCCTGGCCGTGAGCTCAGAGGGCAGGCTGGTGTCTCTCAGCTTCACATCTCAGTTTACAGTGCCCAGCACAGGACCCGGGCCCAGAAGCACTCCAAATATCTTGTAGCAGGTGATGGGTGGAGCCAGGCCCCGAATCAGACCTGGAACCTGCCCAAAGTAAGGTCCAGAGCAAGGCGGGAATACCAAGGATAAATTTCTTTAGATGACTTTGGTTTCAAAGAATTTGATATGGAAGCTTCAAGGATCATGGGAGAAATCAGAATCCTGGACATCTTTGCATCTATTTTATGTACTTTCAATTCATTTCCACCATTATTATTATTGTTGTTGTTGTTAGAGATGGGGTCTCACTATGATGTCCAGGATGATCTCAAACTCCTGGCCTCACGAGATCCTCCTGCCTTGGCCACAAGCATTTTTCTAATGCCTGCTCTGTACTGGGCACTAATGAACAAACTAAACAAAAAACCCACCCACGTGGAGCTTGCATTCTAACAGAGAGAGATAAATGATAAAACAAGATAAATAAGTTATATAATATTTTAGTAGTAGGTGCCATGAAGAAAATGCCAAGTGAGGAAGTAGCATAAGACGTTCCAGAGGCCGCGGCTGGGGAGAAGAGTGCCCTTTGGTCAGGAGCCTCACTGAGGTGAGGGAGAAGCCAGGTGGGTATCTGAGGGAACTTGCTCCAGGCAGAGGTAATAACAGTTGCAAAGGCCCTGGGGTAGAACAGCAGGAAGGCCAGTATGGTCCGAGTGAAGAAAGAAGAAAGGAAATATACCCAAAGGGGTGGAACACATAGACTCTTCATAGTTCTGTGCAAGCCATCGGAAGGTCTTTGGTGCTTTACTTTGAACAAAATGAAGTGGCTGGGCATGGTGGGTCAAGCCTGTAATCTCAGCACTTTGGGAGGCCAAGGATAGAAGATCACTTGAGGCCAGGAGTTTGAGCCCAGCCTGGGCAAAATAGCAATAACTCACTAATACAAAAAAAAAAAAAAAAAAAACCAGTCTGGTGTGGTGACATGTGCCTTTAGTCCCAATTACTCAGAAGGCTGAGGCGGGAGGATTATTTGAGCCCAGGAGTTATAAGAAAAGAAAGGAAGGAAGGAAGGAAAGAAAGAAAGAAAGAAAGAAAGAAAGAAAGAAAGAAAGAAAGAAAGAAAAAGAAAGGAAGGAAGAGGGAGAGAAAGAGAAAGAAAGGAGGGAGGGAAGGAAGGAAGGAAAGAAAGAGGGAGGGAGGGAAGGAAGAAAATAAGGAGAAGGAAGGAAAGAAAGAAAGAAAGAGA
>CAUYQG010092464.1:0-15283 GCA_963574415.1 Tarsius wallacei
AACTAAAAAAAAAAAAAAAAAAAAAAAAAAAAACTCAAGCTATAAAGCTGGGTTAAGGTGATTCTTAATTGCTGGCAATTAGGTGTTTGGTAGAACTAACAAAACCCTTTCTGGAGGAAGACATCATTTTTGGTCTCAACAATTTTTGCCACAAACAACTTTTTAGTACAAACAGGCAAAAATAAGCATACAAAGATATAAGGCCAAATGGCTGACAATGTATGGGAACAATAGATGATAGAATTAAATCCATAGATTTTTTTTTTTTAATTTTCAAGAAGATAAAAGTCAAAGGTAGAAATTGTATTAGAGGACAATTAAAAGACCATAAAACCAAATGGAAGTTTTATAACTTCAAAACCACGTAACAAAACCCCAAATGGATAGGCTTAATAGTGCAATAGTTAATTGAAATCCCAGAAGGAGAAAAGAGTGAAAGAGGCAGAAGAAATATTTAAAGACATAAAGGGCTGAGAATTTTTGACAAGTGATTAAAAACATTATAAGTTGAATTGTTATTGAATTGAAATTAAATTGAAACTCAAAGGCTGACATCATCTTCCCTGTAAGTTTCTCTTCTCCATGCATAACGAATCTAGTGCCTTCCATACATGACCCTGTATCTCATTTCTTCATCTATGAGCATGAATACATCTGTATTCCTTCTCCTCAAATGTGGTATCTACAGTAAAATTCACTCCTTCAGATGAAATTTGATCATTACAAAGTGCAAGATGATCAACTCACTCCTAACAGGAACTATAAAATCGTATTAAAACAGTGTAAGGTTGTAACTACTTTGTTTTCATAGCCCCATCTCTTGTTTTCACACCTCCCTCCAGCCTCACTTCAGTTAACATTTAATATTTTGCCTCTTTTATACAAGGGCATTATAAAATATTCTACCCAAAACTTTTCTGAATTCAAAATCTTCTTTTTTTTTTGAGTTGGAGTCTCACTCTGTCGCCCAGACTGGAGGGCAGTGGCCACTCCCGGCCACCACAGCCTCGACCCGCTGGGCTCCGGCGATCCTTCTGCCTCAGCCTTCCAAGTAGCTGGAACTACAGGCGTGCGCTACCACACCCGGCTAATTTTTTTTGATTTATTGTAGAGATGAGGTCTTGCTTGCCCAGGCGGGTCTCGAATTCGCGGGCTCAGGCAATCCACTCACCTCAGCCTCCCCAGGCGCAGGATTACAGGCTGAGCCACCGAGCCCGGCTTAAAATCTTCTAACTTCACTGGAGTTGTTCCTTTCATGTGCCATTATTTTTTGAACGAAATGTAAATGAGATTAGTTCAGTGTGATATGTTCCTGTACTGATGTCTAGAAGTCTCCACAAGATTTTCAAAATGGCAACAAACCACCTATTTAACAATACTTTTTTTGTGATGAACCAAGATTCGATACAATGCTAATAGTATAAAATTTCTTTTCTCTTTTCTTTTCTTTTTTCTTTTTTTAGAATTATGTGGTACATGGGAGGATTTGTTACATAATCATATCGCATGAAGGTGAAGTCTGGGCTTCTGACAAGTCTCCCCTACCCTAGTAGTGAGCACACACCCAACAGGTGGTTTTTTATCCCTTATCTCCTCTCCCTCTTCCCTCCTTCAGCAGTGCCCAGTGTCTGTTGTCCCAGTCCTTGTGTCCATGTATGCTCAATGCTTAGTGCTCACTTATGAGTGAGAACTTATGGTATTTAGTTTCTGCAATACTTTACTTAGACTGGGATGGTCTCTAGCTGAATCCATGTTGCTGCAAAGGACATAATTTTACTCTTTTTTTATGGCTGCCCAGTATTCCACAGTGTATATGAACCACATTTTCTTTATCCAGTCCACCTTTGATGGGCATCTGGGTTGGTTCCATGTCTTTGCTATTGCAAATAGTGCTTCAATAAACATACGTGTGCAGATGCCTTTTTGATAGAACAATCTGTGGGATTGCTGGGTCAAATGATAGCTCTATTTTTAGTTCTTTGAGAAATCTTCAAACTGCTTTCCACAGAGATAGAACTAGCTTACCTTCCCACCAACAGTGTGTGAGCATTTCCTGTTCTCTAAGCCCTGCCAACACTTGTTGTTTTTGACTTTTTAATAATAGCCATCCTGACAAGATAATAGTCATCTTGACCAGGATTCTAATAGTTTAAGGTTTTTTTTGACACTGTCCTTACCTCATTTTCACAAAAATAAGTATATAACTCGCCCATTTCAAATATTCTTGAAAACTTTCAAGCATGACTGACAATGAAACAAATCACATCTTTAGATTCTTCTCACACGCTGGGATATAATTCATCTGGGCCCAGCACTCAAGATCAACAACAAGGGCTAAAAACTCTTTTACTAACTCATCACAGATTTGTGCCCACACCACATTTCTGTGGAGGAAGACACTTTCCATGCTTGACCTAGATTTCCCAGGCAGCTGCAATGAATGAGATAGCTCCAATAATTAGGTCAACCTCACAACTCTTGTGAAACATCATGAAAACTGTTTCTTCAGCCTGCAACGTCCCACTCTTCCCACCTCCCTCCAGATCCTGGCTGATTTAGAATCATGGCTCCAGATGCAGCACACCTGTCCTATCATCTCTCTGAGTAGTTTCTCTAGCTCCTCAATCTGACTTAGAGACTGCTCTCTGGAATCCTGCAACATTTATAGATTGTATTGTAATCATGCTATTCTTGTTGGTATTCTCAACTGAACTGCATGCAATTTGAAGGCAGGGACCAGCTCCCATGCCCTGTAACTTATGCACTAGCGTACAACATAATGCCTGGTATATGTGACAATTAGGAAACTGGTTTTTGAATAAATGCTGAAAATGTTAAACCCGGGTGGCGGCTGAAACTGAGTAAGAAGGAGAGGCAATGGTGGGTGCAAACAGAAACAGTTTGCAATTTCAGGAACAGAACAGAAGTATCCGAGAATCGTTTTCATCAACTGTTGGCTCTGGTAAGCCTGCATCAATGCAGAATCTACCTGATTTAAAAGGCCTATAAGCCGGGCTCGGTGGCTCAGCCTGTAATCCCGCGCCTTGGGAGGCTGAGGTGAGTGGACTGCCTGAGCCCGCGGGTTCGAGACCCGCCTGGGCAGGCGAAACCTCATCTCTACAATAAATCAAAAAAAAAATTAGCCGGGCGTGGTAGCGCACGCCTGTAGTTCCGGTTACTGGAAGGCTGAGGCGGAAGGATCGCCGGAGCCCAGCAAGTCGAGGCTGCGGTGGCCGGAAGCAGCCACTGCACTCCAGTCTGGGCGACGGTGTGAGACTCCAACTCAAAAAAAAAAAAAAAGGCCTATAAAATAATTATGGATATGCTCAATACATTAGTCACAAGGATGCTAACCTCATTATTATTTTGAATCTTAATAAGGAATGATTTAATGTAATACTACTTTACTAATTACATAGTCATCATGTGTTTATATATATGACATAATGATAACTGATTTGATGTATTAATACATAAAATAATGTTAATAATTTTTGAAATTAATATTAAAATTATTTGAATATCCAATAGGAGACTGAATAAATAAACCAGGATGCATCTATACAGTAGAATAGTATGTATACACAGTCATTAAAATGATTATGTAAATATATACTGATTGGTGTGTTTTTGTAATTAACAATTAAGAATAAAAAGCAATATATTGCAATTTGTAAAATAGTAATTATAAGTGGAATATAAAGAGCTATATGAACATGGAAATATGTTTAGCTTTATAATGGGATTGCAGGTAATTGGAATTTTTTTCTTAACACCCACCTGTATTTTCTGATGCTTGTTCAATGTACTTGCGATACTTTGCAAAAAGAAAAAAAAGTATAATTTTTTAAAGCTTTAGGGTCAATGCTGACCATATCTTCCTGTCTACTTTACTAGATTATCATGAGATTCAAATGAGATAAATATGCATGAAAGCACTTTGCAAGCCAAACAAAAAATGTTTTTGAAGCATTGTTATTAACATCATAAATATGACCAATAACATTTTTGGTGATTTGGTCTTGGGGAGAAAGCAAACCCTATAACATAAAGGTTAGTGTGTGGCCAAGTTTTCTTGGATTCCTAGTGCAGTGCAAAGAGTGAAAATGCAGCAACCGAATAATTGCCAACTTCTGGTTCCCTAAGTCTGCTACGCAGTACCAGAGGCGTGGGCAGCAGCCACACACATGCTCCTAGCCAATTTGCAGACAGAAACCTTTGTGATTCCGTCAACGCCCCTCTTCTGTCATGCTGACTTCTTCTTCCAAGGCCAATCTCTTGGATTTGCTCAGAGATGCCTCACTTTTAAAACCTGAGCCACTTTTAGAGAGCAGCCATCTGCCTTCCCTGGACATGCTGGTCCACGACTCATTTATGCCAGGGGAAATGTACACATTCCTTCTCACCAGTCCACCTTGGCCTTTGCTAATTCCCTAATAATACTGAATTATTTGGAGTTTACTGTGTCATCCCTGGTCACCCACAGATTCCCTCACTTCATTACTCCTTGGCCAAACTGTCTTTGGAGGGCTCCCCTGACAGATTTATATTCTGAGCAACAGACAGGAATGCGTTTCTCTGCTTTTCCTTTGCCTGTACCACATAAACATGTCCTGGGACGCCCCCGGGAAGGAGCCACGGGTCAGACTTTGCTTCTAGAAGAGTTTTCAGAGAGGAATCTTCTGAAAGGGGAGGATGCAACTACAGACCTCAATGAGTCTTTCATGGAAATAGGAATGCCCACCCAGGGTCTGATTCTAGAGAGGTGTGTTTAAACTTCAATATGCCCCTGATTGCCAAAAATATTCCATTATTTTGCATAAACATCTCTTAGCTAAATTCATCTATTGTAGTCACCCATGTCTAAAAGAAGCCATTTCAACCTTTGGATGTCAAACAATACATTTAGACACATTCTCATACCCTTTGGTCACATTTATCACATGGGGAATGACCATTATTGGTTAGAAGTTTAGGAAAAATATTTTTGTGCTGAAAGTTTTCTAGCACATTCTTATAAAATTATTAAGCTTACCAAGTTCATATATGGCTACCATTTTGTTGTTCCATCAACAAAACCCTCTCTTTAATTATTGTAGTATTATTGATGTTGATGTTACCGTTGTTTTGTTGCACTAATGCTTAGAATAAGACAAGGTCTTCGCTCTGAGGAGTTATTGTCTACTTAGGAAATATGGCCATATAGAAAATGTATTATAATAGTCCACGCATATATGCCACAGAATTCTAAAGTGTTTTAGAACCACAGAAAAAGCGGTAACTAGAGTTAAAACAGTAGCTAAAATACCAGGAAGACTTCTGCCCTACAAGTAGGAAACACCTGTAATGGATCTTAAAGAAAAGAGAGGGAGAAGGCAGCCCAGAAGGAGGAATCATCACAAGGAAATGCATGGAGGCTTCCAGGAGCAGGATTTCTTCGAGAAATGCTGAGACGTTCAGCTCATTAAGAACAACAGTCAATAGCAGTTTTTGCAAAGTAGAGTGATGGGACCAGACTCCTTTTCTAGATCAATAGCTCTGGCATTTGTGTGAAGTTTGCACTCTAGTTAAAAGAGATTCAAGCCAAGTTTAGGAGACAGACTGGGAAGGACTTGGGCTAATTAGAAGCAGAAGAGAGGTGCAGAGTAGACAATCATGGAGCAGTAGGAAAGGAAGAACACATTTACTGGCCATCTCCTATGCCCCACTCACTGTAACTGAATTCAAGAATGCAAGAGAAGGAGACGGTTTGGGGTTAAAGTAATGTGTCAGATTACAATCATGTTAACTTGGAGGTGCCCATACAAGCAGTCCTTCTTTGTGTATGGTAGCACAAGGCTGTGAAGATGACTGGAAAGCTGAAATCATGTAAAAACAATCTCAGTAATCAATGGGAAAAAGCTACCATTGTTCAACGGCCTTTAGGCATTTTTATCAAAACATTAAAAACTCTTTATTGTCAGCTATAAATGTATGGGAAAATGAAAAGAAGGAGTAAAACTAATATTTATTTAATGCACTATAATTGACAACATTGAGAATTTAAGTGTTTTATTTCATTACAAAAAAATAACTATCAAGAGGTATTGCCTTCTTCTAGTTACACGAGTGGGGGACCCCTGAAAAAACGGAATTACTTTTGGAGGATGAGACCCTCGTAGTACAGGCTTCTTCCACTAGGTAACTGTTGTAGGAATCCATTGGCATCAGTGTACCAGCTAGCATTGCTGTGAGAGGCTGCGTTCAGTTTCAGTGAATTTTTTTTTTTTTTTGAGATTCTTTCAATGTGCCTGTTCATTTCATGATGGTTAATTTACAAGCAAACCTGCCCACATCATGCTGAGTGTTCAGTAGTTTGTGACCCAAAACGGCATGACCCCCATACCCCACCCTCCGGATTCACCCCATCTCACCCGGGGCCACTCTTTTTTGTTTCCCCAGATAGAAAAGTCCTCAAAGAGAAATGTTTTGCTGATGTGGAAGAGGTGAAACAAAAAACAGCGGAAGCACCAAAAGATATCAAAATTGACAAATGCAAAAAATTGAGCAGTGGAAAAAGTGTCTCAATAGGTGTATTGCATCAAACGGAGAGTACTTTGAAGGTGACTGAATTTTAAACATGTAAGAATACATACACATTTTTAATAAATAAATTCCAGTTTTGAGGGTGCCCTCTCATATAATTTGATAGAGGAAGCATCCTTTTAGAGTCTTGGTGAGTTTTCATACTCCTTTCTCAGCTAGGATCAGTGTTCAACACTTTATCCCTTGTGCCTTCCATGTGATGAAAAAACTCTGAGAGTTTGTTGAATGCGAGTCTCTTTGCTGATATCACTTTCTTTGGGATGCCTTCATCCTGTTGGTGAGAACCACTTTCCTCATTTATGTTAGTAAGTTTGTCTTCACCAAGTTATTCTGGCTAGACTTCTAGAGTCTCTTGTAAAGTCACAATGTCTACATTCCTGTGGTCAGCTACTTCCTCTGCAATACCATTTACATTTTTTTTTTTTTTTTGAGTTGGAGTCTCACTCAGTCGCCCAGACTGGAGTGCAGTGGCTGCTTCCGGCCACCGCAGCCTCGATCTGCTGGGCTCCAGCGATCCTTCCCCCTCAGCCTTCCAAGTAGCTGGAACTACAGGCGCGTGCTACCAAGCCCGGCTAATTTTTTTGATTTATTTTAGAGATGAGGTCTCGCCAAGTTGCCCAGGCGGGTCTCGAGCACGCGGGCTCAGGCAATCCACTCACCTCGGCCTCCCAAAGCACAGGGTTACAGGCTGAGCCACCGTGCCCGGCCTACCATTTACATTTATCTCAAATTTCACTTCCAGTATTATCACATTTTGGATTTTTGCTGCACTTTTATCTTTGTTGGCCAATATCCTCTTTCGATGATCTATTTTTGTAAAATACTGTGTAAGTTTATCGCTGCAAAACAGGGAGGCAACACAACTACAAACTTTGCAGTCTGCGCATGAATGAAATAACAGATGCTCAGTGACTGACCACCTTAAACCCTGAAAGAAACGATATGCCTTTCTAATTGTGATGCGTATCTGCCTGTTATATAGTAATTTGGAAACTGAAGAGCTATTTTATGCAATCAATCACAGTGAATATGCTGTAAGAATTATAATTCGAATGATGTTATTAGGGACTGGTTATTTAAGCAAAATGTGTTAACTAACATGTTTGTAGGTTGGAGCCAGGCAGACAGAGGATTGCCAGGAGCCACCCAGGAGACTTAGGAGTGATTAGGCCTTTGGGAGCAAAGTAAAGCTTTTAGAAAGTATGGGTTTATCACCAACGTCAAATACTGACCGTCAGGGAGGTCAAAGGAATGAGTCTAGAAATATTTGTCTTGCTTTGGCTGTTGGTCATTGGTCCTAGGGGACCTGAGTGATTAGGTTGTAGGGTAGAGATCTATCTGCAATATGTTGAAGAGAAAATCACTGAGAAATTTGATAATATCAACGATTTTAAAGAAACTTGGCAATAAAGGAAGGCTTTAAGCTATCAGGATTAGAGGAAGACATTTAACTTTGGGGGGTTAAGAGCTTCCATTTTCTAATGTGTAGGTATGATTCTGAGAGATTTGATCAACCTGTTAAAATAACTCTAATACACCTTACTTATGAGTCCTCATTTATACAAATTCTGTGAGTTTAGCAATTTTAATCCACACACAAAAAAATGAGACCTGTCTGGCATTTTCCTCACCCTTATCACGAATCCCCTTTCTGAGAATGTATAGTTGTCTCTCACTTGCCTACCCTAAGGACAGCACTAGCCAGGAAAGAGTGGCTGTGTTAATTAACTTGATGCTTGAACAGGACAAGCATCTGTCTGTCTTGAGGTCTTTCTAGGTGAGATATTAAGATAATTTTGTGGAATCTGGCAACCTGTAAAACCAGCAATCAGTGGAAGTCAAAAACAATGGTTTCAGTGATGGCAAAACAGACACCATGAAGTCAGAAGTAATAATAATAATAACTTTATTTTCCTTGAACCACTGTTCAATTTGCATTTTCGTAACCTCAAATTTGTGAGGATTTTATGGAAAGGAACATTCAAAAGCCTTAAAATTTAAATATGAACACTACTACTCAGTCATAGCACAATTCTAGAAAAATGTTGACTATCCCTCATTCATAAAGTTGTATACTAATGTATGCCCCATAGAACTGAGGTGAGAATTAAGTGGAATTACATAAGAAAAAGCCTTAATTATTGTTTCATCTTAACCTGAAAGGCAACAAAAATGTCACTTTCCTTCCCATTAATAGGGATGACAAGGTAGAGTTTGAGCCCAGCTCTTAACGCACGAATCCAGACAATGGATCTGCATGAGAATATGACTGAAACATGGATAGTTATCATGCCACTAAAGTTGAAACACTTTGCACACCCCCAGATTGTTTCAATAAAAGATCATCGCAATGGAATCTACAACAAAACTGGTATAATTATTTCCTGGGATTCCTCACCTTTAGAGAGTGTTCCATTAAGTTTATTTCTGCACACTAGGAATTGGAGGATTTCCTCATCCAGCTGTTCTCTAATGACATCAGAGCAGCACCGTGCATGGGCACAGTCATGCCCCTAATCTGTTCGAGACGCTCCAGAGTTACATTACTTTGTCCTCACCATAACCATACAAGGCATGTGTTCACTCTTCATCTCGCCACCACCCATACTGCCAGAGATGAGCTCGTGTAAACAGGGACTGTGTGGTATTCCCTGAGATACTACAAGGTATGCAGGAGGAATCAGCGGAAGAATGAGCAGCTCTATTAAGAACACAGAACTCGTGCAATAACTTCCTCATTTCAGAAGTGAGGAAAACAAAGCAGAGTGGATGCATGGATTTCCTAAAGCTTAGACCCAAATCATCTGACTCCTATTTCCGCCCTTCCCAGAGCCTTAGACTTTCTTCTGCTCAAAGAAGTCCTCGGGAAGTGCAAGTGTCAGCTCCTCCCTGCAAGGATACAGAATGGAATGGACACAGGCTGGTCTGTGGGTACTTCCTGTAGGCAGAAGACAATGCCAGGGCTGCTTTGGAGAGTCTATGCTACCCCTAGTGATCACCTTTCCAAGAATGAGCTAGAAACTGGGCGTGTTTATCCTGCCATGAAGAGAAAGATCAAAGGCTCAGGATGAAGCTTGGAGAGACTAAGTTTCCAACTGCATAACGGGCACTTTCTCCTCCATACCCCCTCCCACCCCCCAGCACTATGAAGTATTGCAACTGGCCCTGTCAGCTTGGTATTTGGGGGAAAAAATGAGTCCGGCAACAGGGCTGAATCTATCATAGCAATTTGAAATGTTGCTTTGTTCGCCTATCATGTTTGAATTTCTTCCGTGTTACAGCGTATCTTCTTTCCTTGCCCAAGCTAAATTGAATCCTCTTTTTCTATTCTTAGAGGAGCTCAGAATGAAGTTTTGGGTGCACTAATATTTGGGTTTCTCCCAAAAGTCTTCTCTCCCCCTGCTTCGCAGCAGTCTCAGCTTCTCTTACCCATCACCAGAAAAGACTTCTGAGTTGTTACCAGTTTGCAAAACATCTGCTTTTACTATTTGGCATAACCTGGGGCTGGGGTAACAAGGGATTTGATTGGCCTCCCAGGACTTATTATATTTGATACATTGTGTGTCTGACTGGGGACCCCTCCTCTCCCCCCCCCCACCCCACCCCATGTTCTGTGCAACACTGTGACTGGTTGGTTGTCAACTTTCTTTTTCCAAAGCCCGGTTTTAGGGTTATCTGCCCTTTTTCTGCCAGTGCCTCCCAGTCTCCCAGTCTTTGACTCTTTGTAAATATGAGAAGCTGCCAGTTTCTTTGTTCTTGGTACTCTTTTGGGTTTAGTAGAAGAAGTTATCCATAAAGAGACTCCTGATTTATACACCATCTCCCCATGCTCAGCCAGGGCCAACATTCTTCAGTGTTGTAGCCACATGTGTGCTTGGCTGGCCAAATGTCCATCCAGACAGCAGGGATAGCAGCTCTGGGATCCAGAAAAATCAGCTGCCCAGTGGCCTGGAATGTCCTCCTCCTTCCCCTCTGCTCATCTGTATCTAGGACATCCAAACGTTTTTAACCAGTCCAGCACTCACCTCATCCAGGAGACCTTCCTGACCCTCACCCCCACCCACCATTCTCTCCATCAGGTTTAATCACCATGCACATCACTCAACTGGCTCTTGCCTGGCTGCCTCCCACATTTTTGGCTGATCCTTTCAGAGAAAGGGCCAGCCAGGGCTTTGAAATTAGTCACACCTGGGTCTGACTCCCATTGTACCTTCTGTCAGTTTGCTAGGACTACTGTAACAAAGGACCACAGACTGAGTGACTTAACCTATAGAAATGTATTTCTTCATAGTTCTGGAGGCTGGAAGGTCAAGATCAAAGTGTCGGCAGGGTTGATTTTATTCTGAACCCCATCTCCTGGGCCTGTAGATGGCCTTCTTCTCCTTATCGCCACATGGTCCTTCTTCTGGGTGTTTCTGGGTCTAATCTCCTCCTCCTATAATAACACAAGTCATATTGGATTAGGGCTCACATGTCCAACCTCTTTTTAAAAAAATCATAATTGCCTCTGTAAAGGCCCTGTCTCCAAATACAGTCACATTTTGAGGTGCTGGGGGTTAGAACTTCAGCATGTAATCATTGAGGGGGACACATTCAGTCCACAACATGCCTTTAGTTAAGCAGGCCTTTGTAACCTGTGGTTAACTTTACCTCATCCGTAAAGTAGAGTTAATCATCCTTCTCAGAATTATGAAGACTAAACAGAATCCTGTAGGTCAAGAACCTGGCATCGAATGAGTTCTAAAAGACTAGTTTCTTTTCCACTGTCCCCACTCCACTTTGACCCCCTCCCGCCACAGCAGGGGCTGTGCCTCCTCATGTCAATCGATGAATGGATATTTGCTTGATGATTTCAATGAAGACAAGACTGGGTTGCTTACTGACATATGGTTGCCTTTTTCTGCTCCAACTGAAACACAGTAGCTGAGGTAGTACATCGCAAGGAAGGCAGGGAGCAGAGTGACTCTGGAGTCTGACTTAGGGCAAGGTGTTAAAACTCCCTCTGCCTCCATTTCTCCCCTATGAAAGAAAGTCACAAGGAATGAACAGTAGCAGGATTGTTATACAGATTGAGTGAGAAAACCTTGCCAGGTGTCTGACACACAGAGTCCTCTATGAATATACTTGCTACCATTTTTTCTGTCGGGACATGTTTCGCATTGCCCATGTGTATTGGAGCTGGCTGGATTTGCCCCCATTTAATGTGCAAAAATGTTTTAGAGTTAACCAAACCAAACAAGAAACAATGTTTCTGCCCTATACACAGGGTGCTTAAGGCAAACCTGCCTTGCAGAAATTGGCAATTCTCTACTTGTCATCATATAAAGCCTCGGGGTGATGCTTCTCTCATGGCCAAACAGAGCTCCACTGTCCTACCCTCAGCCTCTCATTTTGGCTGAAGTTGCCAAGGCATTTGTAAAAATTCAGTAACTGGCCTAGGACAAGGAGTAGTCTACCAGTCATCAACTTAGTGTTAGCTGAAAGCAGTGGAATTTAGCATGGGTAGGTTTCAGAGAGGGGAGAATTGGAGAGTACATGCGAGTTGGGAATCTCCAAAACCGCACTCACTCAACACCAGTTGCAAATTCTGAGGTCCCCCACACCTCCCTCAGTCTTGGTCATCCTCTAGAAGGACTCACAGAGCTCACTGGAAGTTGTATACTTCAGTTATGATGTATCACAGTGAAAGAATCCAGATTAAAATCAGCCAAAAGAAGAACACATGGGGCAGAGTCCAGGAAAGCTCCCCATGATTGTGGTCCTCTCTCAGTGAAACCAGGGACAGGCCAAACTACTCCTAACAGCAACGTGTGACAGCATACACTGAGTACTGCCAGCCAGGGATGCTCACCTGTGCTCTGGTGTCCAGAGTTTTTATTGGGGCTTAGCCACAAAGATATGGTTGACTATGGGACCATAGCATACTGACCTTTAATGTCCAGCCCTTTTGAAGGTCCAGCTGATACCACATAGACTTGGTCTCCACCATAAGTCACATTATGTAAAACTATCCAGTGTGTCCCAAAACCCCCAAGTAAACAAAGATCGGGCTGGCTGGACATTCCATGGGCTTAGAGATCACTCCCCAGGAGCTGAGGGCAAAAGCCAGATATCTCTTTGGGTAAGGTTAATTCTTTATTACACAGGCTTCCCTTGGCCTTTGGCCAAGTCTCTCTTGTAGAAAAATGATCATATCTGCCTGAGTGTCTACACAGGGTACAGCATGTATATCACAGATATAGCAATAGTATCAGTATGATTATGCCTCACATTTGGAGGATCCAGTGTGAAGTAGATTTAAAGAAACAACTTCAGTTAGATCAAAAAATAAGTTCAAGAGATCTATTGTTCAACATGGTGACTATACTTAATTGCATCCCAAAAAAGTCCATGTCCCAATCCCTGGAACTTAATGTAATGTTTTTTGAAAATCATTATGTGTAGATTTTAAATGTTCTCACCGCAAAAAAATCATAAATATGTGAGTCACTGGTTATATTAATTTGCACGAATGAACCACTCCATAATGCATGCATGTTTCAAAATATTGGGTTGTCCATGACAAATATATACCATTTTTATTGGTCAATTTTGAAAAGTTTGAATTTAAAAAGAAATAACAAATCCACTCTATAAAGCCATTCCATACATTTTCATATTTTTGCCCTAATATGATTATTTGTTCTACCACTATTTGTACCTTACGCTACACCTGTGCAGAACTATTTAGCAAAGAAATTGGCTAATAATTAACTAAACCTAGTTATTCCTCAGGTCAGTCATTTTCCATCAGGATTACATCCTAAGGAGGCTTAATCATTCCCCCAATACCTTTTATCATTAATAACAGTATTGTCTTAAGACTTATTCACATACAGTAGCTGAATCTTTACCAGCAATGCAGTGCTAAGCCACCTTGCAATATGGTCATAGATGTACCCTGAAAAGGAAGAACCAAAAGATACTGGCAAATTACTAGAGTTACCCTCATTCTTGACCAGTTTGGTCCAGTTCATCTCCCAGAGCAACATGACTCAGGTTTGCAGGCTTCTACTTAACTTTGTCAAGTTCCCAAATGCAAGAATGTCATCTTTGCTGTGAATGGCTTGACTTCACCCTTTCAGGCATGTGGATGGAGCTGACATTATCATCTCTATCAAGACGCCATGGTAATATTGAGTTAAATGTGTTGCATAACTTGTTTATTTGTTCATTTTCCCGGGCTACTGTTCTTTCTTCTCTCCATTTATCATTGGTTTTTATCGAAACATTTCTACCGTTGGAAGGGATGCTAGTTTCGGCTACAGTGCTGATATACTTCGCTGGCCACAAGGCAAGTCTAGCAGGTGCCTCTCCCTCAGTTTACTTCCATTTAATATGGGAAGGTTACCTAGGTCCAGAACTAGTGGGCTATCTTCGCCACTAGGCAATAACAATATGTCTGCATTCCCCATCAAGACCAATTTTGCCAGGTGAGGTGAAGGCACAGGTGGGAAATTCTGACATATAGGTTCAAAGGCATAGATACAGTTTCTTACTTAGGGACTATCCCTACTCTGGCACCCACAGTTGCAGCTCTAGTCCTGCAACCACTGAAGAAAGTAGGAAAAAGAAAGTTAAGGTGATGCAGGTGGAAAGAAAGTCGCAGTGATGTGGAGAATTGTATCATCATACCAGCATCGTCCCCCAACCTCTCTTCCTGGATGAGGCCCCAGGAAATGGTCCCTGTCAATGAGAGGGCTCATACTTTGGGAATATAGAATGACCAGTCTTTCCCCTTCCCCTGTTACTGAGGTTTGGGCTTATAAGAGGAAATATACAGTTTGCCCAGTATATATATTTCTTGCTGTTCAGATACTGGCCTCCCCCATGAAGCCTTTATACATTTATCAATGGAGGCAGACAAGAACCTTTACCCCCATGGGAAGTAGGAGTGTCCAAAGGTAGGGAGGTCATTCACCAGGACAAGACGCTTTCTCAAAGAGAAAATGGAGCCTGAGTAGGGAAGAGGCTCAGTTTCCCTCACTCTGGATTTCAAGTCATCTAAAGAAAATTCCTCGGAGGTGAGGCTTCAGGATAGGATAGTAGACAGAATGATGGCTTCCCCCAAAAGTCCATGTCCTAGTCCCTGGAACCTATACGTTGTGCCCTTTATGGCAAAAAGGGTCATAGGATTAAGATGTGTTTAAGGTAAGGATCTTGAGATGAGAGATTACCTTGGTGAGCACACTTAAGCAAAAGAGTCCTTTTAAGGGTAAGAAGGAGGCAGGAGAGTCAGAGTCTGAGAAGGAGATATAACAAAAGAAGCAGAGGTCAGAGATAGAGAGATTTGAAGATGTCTTTGAGGGTAGAGGAAGGGACCACAAGCCAAGGAATGCTAGCAGCCTCCAAAAGCTGGAAACAGCAAGAAAATGGATAATTCCTTAGAACCTCCAAAAGGATCACCACCCTGCTGTCACCTTGATTTTAGGACTTCTAACCCCAGAACTATAACAAATTTGTATTGCTTTAAGCCACCAAGTTTGTGGTAGTTTATTACAGCAGTAATAGGAAACTGACACAAACAGCATCAGCCGTAGAGGGTTAGGAGGCGAGGAGCCCATGCATGACTGTTTCCTTCTTTGTGTGGTCCCATGGGGTCTGTAGATGGAGAAAACAAGGCTATTTTTAGGGGTGCTCAACCTGGAATCCATAGTCA